>BMAT01006157.1:164610-179154 GCA_019649035.1 Elysia marginata
CAGCTACAATAAAACTGTAAGCAAAGTTGATGGGCTCTGAAGATAGCCTTTTCGTTCAATTTTCTCATTTCTCTCGGAATTCAACTTAGAAAGAAAAAAATCACAGTTTTGCCGCCCGGCTAAGTAAGAAGGTTCTTTCGTATGTCTATGTTAAATCCGGCTCTTTCTAGCCAGGTATGTAAATTTCACGTGCCAACATTAGGTTGGGAGTCAGGCATCACGGTCTACCGCACGCGCGCCAAGCTGATGAACCATGGAAATGAAAGGGAAAAGTAACAGAAACTGACTTTGCGCATATGCGGTGGCTGTTGCTCCCATTAACGAGGGTAAAACAAACTATAAAACTGAAGTAGCTAGAAGGGGGCCTGCGTGACTGTTGTGCATGCAGCATAAAGTCTGACTCTAAAGTTAAACACCTTCTAGCTACTTCGCAACTAAGCTAACATCAGACGTACGCTACTACAGTGTTGCGACTACGGTCCCTAGTGTCTACTGCAGCTTTTAGTCGAGGGGAAAGACTGTCCTTAGATGTAGTCCTTTCAAGCATTTTTTGTGGATTTCTGTAGCACGCCAGTACATCGGAGTTCACTTGACAACCAACCCTGATAGTTCAAACCTGTTTCACTATCCTTTATAATTCTATTCTGAAATTTTGAACTGAATCAGATTATATTCGCGAGGACTTTGACTGTGTTTGATTTTACAAATAAAAAAGCCTAACATGATGGATACTCTTGCCATGTCATAACAAACTTCATCCAAATTGGACTGTAAAATACAAAGGCAAAGTATGCTCTGAAAAAAATTGTTTTTGATAAAGTCGAGCATTGGAGATAGTGATGAGTCAAATCCATTCTTATGCTCTATCGCTAAATATGTTATACCTTGTTATTGAAAAAAAAATCAGTTGTGTTTTTCATTGCACATACTGACTCAGGCAAGATCCAAGGAGTTATCTTTAATAAGTTTCTTATTGAAACTTTTTTCTTGACTTGTTTTACTCACATCTCTGTAATGGCTGTCTGGGATTCCTGGCATCGTGGAGGGAACGTTGACCTTAACCGTGGTACCATGGTCAGAGTAAGCCACACCTTCTGAACTGCGATAACTTGAAGGTGGAGTGATGACCGGACCTAACACAGGAAAACAAACACGGTAAGTTAGCGCACTTTTACTTAGAAAATGTTATGCATTATTTTGAAAAAAGTTGATTATAAAATTTCCTTTTGACCCTTAACCATTCATAATTTTTTCATCCATCTTATTTTTAAATTCACGTGTAGCTCTCCTGAACTTAAAATAACATTGCAATGGCTCAAGTTTCCAAAAAAAAAAAAATTTAGTTGGTCATGTTTTGCCTTCTCAATAACAAAAATTGCTTGTTTACTTGTAATGACGTAAATCTCTGAAGGACATAAATAATAATATCCACCAAGATAAAAAAAAATGCAGTTACGTCTTATGAGAAAGTCCATGGAACACACATACCCCCCACAAAAAACCAAGTTAACTAAAAATCACCTTACGCAACTTGGACTTCATGCAACTATTGAACTAAACTAGCCCTTGTCTAAGAAAGACGAGGTGGCTGTTTTTTCTTTTGTTGGTTTGTCATGTTTTCTTTTGTTTAACTTTTTTTTTCTTTTTTAAGACAGAAAGGTGACAACAGATTCATGTCAAAAACCTACCAAGAGAGAAGTCCAGATCTTGCCTCTTGTAGCTGAAGGGTTTTGTTGTCTTGATGCCACTGGGAAGTTCCGGAAGACCCAGGGAAATGGATGGAATTTTTCCTCGGTAGTGTAGTACTCGCTGAGTGGCCACTGCCGGTCTTGGGTGTCCCATCGGTTCTACGAGGATTACAGATACAATATATTCATATCGTTATGAAGGAAATGATGTGAATAAAATATGGCGCAACTAAATTAATTTTTTTCTTCTGAACAGCTGAATCCAAACTATGTATTTAATGCATTGCAGTTCATTCACATATGATCTCATATAGGCCCTGATATTCCATTTATTAACATTCAGCAAACTAAAGGTGCCAATTATCTAGATTTAACATGGCTGGGGTTAAGACTAAATTTTCAGGTATCTTGACAAATCAGGAGATGAGGCAAATCAGAAAAAAAAAATCATCTTCTGACATTTCCCTCTGAGTGAGGTCCTACTGCAATAACATTCTTTCAAAAAGTCCTTCATTTGCTCACAAATCTAATTTCTGACCAAAGAGCACAATAAAAAAATAATCTAAGAAAGATGAGTTGCTTTGAACTACAAACTAAAATCCATGTGATTAAAAGTAGCAACATTTACTTGGCTTAAGTTTCTCTTTGGAAAATTTTCTTCCCTTCATAGTCATCCACTTCCATAAGCCACGATTAGCCAGTACCATTTCCATCACTCAACAAATGTTCTGTGCCTTACCTTTGATTCCCGGCAATGGACGGGCATAACGAGGGAAAGTTTCCACCGAGTCAGCCTCACTGTCTGGTCGCTCTCCTTCATCTATCACTCCCCTCTCATCCTCTACAGGCCTGTGTTTCTTCTTTTTGACTGGCGTGTTGACCGAGCTGAGCCGATCGATGATGCCATGATCGATATCTGCGTGAGTATCCAGCTGGTTAACTGGCTTAGTGGAAGACGAGTCATAGTACAGGTAGTGTCCGTAGATGTCTTGGAGTCTTCTGCGGCTGGCTCGGGGTTCGCGTCTGGCTCGGGGTTCGTGTCTGGCTCTTTTGTCTGCAACTCGCTGTTCCCCATACTGTGTGAGGGATAGGTGAGAGGAGTGGAGGTGAACACACACACACACTGACAGACAGACTGGCAGGTAGAGAATAGGTCTGATTGTAGCAAACCTTGCTTATACATCTGTTTAATATATGTTCTTAAGTATTTTACACGCTACACAATTTTGTAAAACAAATCCATGTGCCCTTGCTTTTTACTTTTTGAAAACGAAGTTTAGGATGTTTGAAAAGGTCAGTACAATTTTTAACATAACATAACATTCAATTCATAAGCCTATTAATGTTTATTTTATATGGTTCATTAGACCTGTCTACTAAGCAATATTTATGGAAGAAAATGTTCGGATTGAGTTTTTTTTATTTGAAAAGCCTAAAGCATAATATCTTGAAGTCTTGGTGATTCCTTGAAATGAAATTTATGTCTTCAAAGGTGAGGAAAAGAATCTAACATACTCTGTGTTGTCTTTTTCTTGTCTCTCGTATGATCATGCTGTTTACATAATAATGTTCGAACTCATTAAAATATCTCTTTCTTTGATTAAAATAAGAATCATTTTCCACTGACCTGGTATAAGAAACGAGCGGCAAGTGCTACTCTTGCTGTCTTGTCATCCTGAGTGACGTGTTGAACGATTGTGTGCAGTCGACCAGGAGATGTGAAATCGCTAGAATAAAATATAAATGTGGGTTGCGAGCACTCAAAGTACCATGAACTTTTGATATTGAATTGACAACTCTACACCTCAAATAACAATAATGAAGACAAAGATAAATATCATTTTCATATAGCACCTAATCCACTAGATCTCAAAGCCATTTACAGGGGTTTCAGGATGTACCATTGCCAACCTAGTTACCTTCTGAACTTACAGAGGAGCAGCACTTGAAGCTCATTATTCTAGCACACTGATAAGATCTTTCACTGCCCATAAATGGGTATTCGTTTAACACCTATTTGCTGAAAAGAAATGTGTGTAAATAACCTTTCTCATGGACTAAATGTCAATCTACAGAAACAGGAGATCAAAATTTGGACCTCTGGACCTCCTAAATTCGAGTTCCTACACTAGATGACAAAGCAACACATTGGAATTCCTACACTAGACGACAAAGCAACACATATATGTATTTCAAATGCCTTCCTGATCAGAACAAGGGCATTTTGCAAAGCCAGGAAATTCAGATTTAAATTAGGGCATATTACAACAAACGCCACATTCTTGGGACGACATAGAAACAAATAAAACCAAAATTCACATCGTAGCCATAGATCTTCGTATTGCTAATATCAACCTAGTACAAGCTCAAAATGCTCGGCATTAAATCAGTTATGCAGTTAAAAGCATAGAAAAAAAAATGGTTGATAAAGATTAGTAGTTCAAAGCACAAGTGAATCATAAAATAGCGGACATGTACTTCCTCTTAAAAAAATATCAAAATGTTTTCCACTAAATTATACCAAGGGCTTCTTGGAAATCCTTGCAAATATCTATATGAAATAAGTTTATTTAGTTTCAACCTAACTGAAATAAACATTTGAGACACGAAGAAGAAAAAATTTTAAGTTGACGCCTTTTGTGTTACCTTTTCTTTGTACGTTCAAGGACTTTCATCAAAGTTTCCTTTGGCAGCGCCAGCAACTCATTGACGCTGAGCAAACCACAGAAAAAAATGAGATCAACGGATTTTAATACAAAACGGTGGGAAAACGTAACACAATCTCTCAATAGTGACTACGTTGGGTGCTTTTTATTCCTTTAGTTTTTTACAGTCTCTGGCTTGGGTACCAACATTCACTACAGAGTTGTTAAAAAAAAAGAAACTTAGGTATAATGAGAAAAGATATTACAAATATGAATATGAGATGTGTTGAACTAAACTATGTAATCATTGTTAAATGTATTACCTGTTGTAGAAAAGAATTACCATAATTGTTCAACTGTTTCCAAAAAAGATAAAATTAATCAGTAAATGTCAATTTTAGCCAAAATGTAGAAGCGAAAATCTGTGTGTGTGCATGTATGGATAGTTATATGAGTATTGCATTTCTTGACAACAGTTTACTTTTCATTTGCATATAAATCTCTTTCATTTAAATCCTACCAAGTAAGGGTCTTATAGAAATTGGAAATACATGGAGTGTTACGAAAATTTTTCCCTTTATCAACTGAAAATTAATGTATCAGTTCTGCAAAACTGCCAACTTTAACAATAACATTGAAATGTAATACTTTGATTTGCCCTGATACATTTTAAGCTAAATGAGTAAATTGATGTAAGTTTTTATTATGTAAATGAAGAAAAGCAATTTTTACTATGCCGTAAAAAATAGAAAATAAGTTCATCTTTCTTGAACCTGGAACCATTTTTATGAAATTTTGCAGCACTGCCTGTGACTGAGTTGAAGTCTTTATTTCGTAAAACTTTCCTTCTCTTGCAAGTTTGCCAAAAATCGCCTTAACTGGCCAGTATTTTATCAAAATTTGTACTTGAATTAAAGGACCAGTAAGCCAGCAAAGAAGCATAAAAGGAGAGAGTTCATTTGACTTCTTATTCTAGGGCCATTTCAAGAAAAATAAACCTCATTGACAAAATCAGTCGCAGAATAAAATAAACCAAAACCTCCTAACAGACTTAAACGTAGATGTTAGAACCTGGACCTCTGCACTAATTCTAAGCCTCTGCACTGACAATCTTAGTCACTAGCAATTTCTAAGCAGATTTCAGGACATCAACTGACTCTGTCCAATGATAAGTTCACAGGTCTAAGACTGCTTTCCACTCTTCCTCATACCTGAGCTCTGAGCATGAATATGAAATAGGAACTAATGATAACCATTTTGCGCTGATTTGACATTTTAAAAGAGTTTTGCATTGGTGCTCATAGCATAGGCATGCACACAAACAGGTAAGACTTTTATCCTGTGAGCTTAATAATCGATAGATGGAGTTGAATGTTTGAGTTCCATGACATTAGTGCAAGTCTGACAAACTACCCACAAAAATCAGGATAGAAAGAGATAATTTAGGCTTTATTTCTACTTTTTCTTAAGCAATGGTTACTAGCAATCAACTCATTATGAGTTCGATTTTCCTAGTCAAGCTCCTAAAATTGTAAGGACCAGCAATTTGTGTAAATTGGATTCTGCATGATCAACAGATCTTATAATATTCTACATATGCTTCTATTAAAAAAAAAGAAATGCAAAAATTTCAGCACTTTTAGTGGAGGCTATGTTTAAATTTTAATACAAATTTTCTGCAATTTAAACTAAAAATTTGTTTGTGGTCACAAAGAAAGAGTGACAAATATTTTTTCAAGAAAATTTCTCTTTATAATAGCAGGAGACTAATTTTACAGTCAAATCTATGAAAAGGAAAAGCAAAGGATATTGCAGAACGTTGCATTTAAACAAAATGAGGCATGAAGCTAGTGCAAGCAGTTTATAAAGTTAATCAATGTTAAAAGCAAAACTTAATGTTTATAAAACCAATGAACATGACATAAAAAGTGTCTCTAGCGAGGATGGCTTTACCAATTTACACCTTAGCTTCAGCCAAAGAGAAGTTCGCTTTCCTTGATGTTTTATTCTGCAATGGGAGGATTAGTTCACCCATGGGTGATTTCATAAATAAAACCGTTTTTGATACTACAAGCTCTGATTGTTTTTTTCCATTTCAGTTCAAGTATTTATTATCTTATCATGTCGCAATGGACGTTGTTTTGTTGATTCAGCTGTTTCTAAGCTTTAGTTTCAACATCAACGTTGCTATGGCCTAAGAAAAAAAACAACTTTAGAATTCGACAGTAGCTGTCTTAATGCTGTTAAAAGTTTGTTAATTTGAAATTATCAGAAGTCAGCTGTACGGACCAACAGTGTTGAAAATAATTAAAGAAACAATATTATTGTATGCAATGCGAAACCAAAATCAATTATCATATTCATGGAATGATTTAGTCAAAGCCCTAAAAATATCCTAAAATTAAGTACCAAGAAAACGTTATGCCTAGCAACCAGTCTTGGTAAGCCAGATATAAAAATGTTCACATTTTAAAATTTAAGGTATGCATATTTTGAACAAAGCAGATTTTTAAAAACTTTCATACAAGCGTGAAAATATCAACATTGTAAAAGATATACCAGAAATTTTCTTGAACTAAAATAAAAAAGTTGATGGAAGAAAGCTTTACACTTTAAAGACATTTTTTTAGATCCAAATTTCTAACATCAGACTCAATACAAGTGGTTGTGTCGCAAGATATATGACAAAAAAAAAAATCTCTTCTAAGAGTTTGACTTCCGTTGCGTACCCTTCTCTGTCAATCTGATCATCTGACATGACAAGCTGGGACGCCTCCCTGACCCGCGGAGTTTTGCCCGGTGATCTTGTGCGTGGTTGTTTTTTCTGTTAAAACATAAAAAGTGTTTTTAAAATGTAAAATCTATTAAGAATGTAAATAAAGGTTTATTTGTTTATTTGGGAGCTTTGCACTTTTAACAATTAAATTCAAATCATAAAACAAGAGATAAAAAAAGAAGAATGTGCTTAAACGGCATCGATTGGTACATTTATCTTCATCCTCTTCTATGAAAATCAGCTTGCCTTTCCTTAATAGAATACCATTGAGGCACGAATGAAATTTTATACACCATTAGAATTGAGAATGTAAAAAAAAATCCTACAAACCCCTTAATCTTTCAGACATTTTTACCCTGTAAATTTCACGTAAAGAGACATACATGTACATACCTTGAGATGATAGTTTGAAAATTTGCCCTTTCAAAAATACTTGTTGTTTCTTTATTTCTTTATTTTTCTTAAATTTATTTTGGGTTTGTGTGTCAAGAAAGTAAATGATGTAACAATCAATTAAAGCAGTAAGGAAGAAAAGTATCCCATAAAAATATGAAGATACCTTGGATTAAGAATGGGAGAAAATAACTGAAAAGATCTGAGATTTCATGTAAATATCTTTAACTAGACTCCTTTTTACTTTTACTTTCAATGGCGGTGGTGGGGGAAGGGGAAGGGAAGGTTTGAAACTTGAACCACCAACAACCTCAGCACAAATGACAAAAACAATAAAATTCATAATCATGTTAATGCTGATGGCGACAGTAGTGGTATAACAAAGGTAATATCGATAACAATATGATGATAATAATAATAAAAAAGAAGACTAAAAATTATAAATGTAACAGTAGTAACAATATTCAAAATGATAATGATAATAATTGGGTAAAAAATATTTTCACATAATGTTGATCTGATACACCGAACAGTACTCCTGCGACATATTTTTTGCTTTGTTTAGCAAGAGCTGTCAAAGAAAAATTTTTTAAAACTTCATGATACCTAGATCTTGATCTAGTACAAAAAACTAATCGAAACACTAAACAAGACTCTATTTCTTTAATGGTAACTACAGTGTGTCTTTATTTCGGATAGAGTTATTTAACTTACTGTTGAGAAGAAAGCAAAACAACAAAAACAAAAAAAAGCGTTATCATAAATATAAATAGTTCAGGAATAATTTACACACTTTTTGTTTTTACAAAACCATGATAAATTTTATGATTGTAATTGCTTATCCTAGAGAAAAAAAAAGGTTACCAAAGAGAAAACTCACATAGATAATATTTTCACAAGAAAGAATTGACATATTTCTGTTTGCAAAAGTTGACAACATCATTTTGTTTTTACGGATTTAGAGAGTTCTAAAATTTACACTTGTGATTATAAACTGATCTACAAATAAGCAAAAAAAGAGATGGAGATTATAGTCATGCACAGCATAGAAACCCAGGCTTCTAAAATACACAAACACAGATTCTTCCACCCTCCCCCTAAAAACTGCCATGTCTACATCTAAAGTTCAAATTGATTTTTATGCAAATTTCTCAATGCACAAGAAAGTCATTTACATAGCTCTACAATTTTTTCAAATATTAATTTATGAGTGAAAAAATTGATGAATCAAAAATCATTTAAGCTATAAGAAGCACATCAATCTCAATACTAGTAGATTAGTAAGGTAATTCTTTAGTTTAAAAAATGCAGAAACAACAAAAAACAAACCAAAAACCAAAAGTGGATTATTGTCACAGTGGTGAAAGTGAACTGGGAGGAAAACCACGGTAAACCAAGCACGAGTCAGAATTTTGAAAGATTGAGTTATCAACATTTTCTGAAAGTTTATTCAACTCCACACCTTTATGAGGTTGAAGAAAAAAAAATAAAACTTGAATTCTTTTTTAAATTCCAAGGTTTATGAAACAGAACATTTTTGTACTTCAAAAGCTCTAACTTACAACTAGTCTGAGCAAGTTGTGAACAATTTACCGTGGTTGACTCACACAGACGTGTACACTTGTATGCAGGGGGAAAAAGAAACAAACTATATTGAATGTGTAAAATTCCAGTTGCCAGAATACGAGCTGCAGCTCGGTGGCCAGTCAGAGGCAAAAGATACCAAAACAAAAGCTCATACTTTGAAAAAATGATGAAAACAAGTCTGATGCCCCAGGGCAGATCAACACATCTAAGTTACACAATTTCTCAACGAGCAGATTTGAAAAAAATATTTTTATTGCTTATTGGCCTAAAACTTTTCTTTTTTTTCTAATTAAAAGTTAGTAATACATGTATATTTTACCATTTACAGCCCCCACACCCACAACAGAAAGTGAAATTTGTACCAGTTCAGGCATTAAAGTTTTCAGGAACTCTTTTTTTCTACGAACTATTTGAATTTTTTCTTTTCTATGAACTATTTGAGGCCTGATTTTCTTTTCTATGAACTATTTGAGGCCTGATGGTAACAGAGTTAAATGTAACAGGTCTTGCTCTAACTGCTAGTGGTACTTTCAAGCATCCACATCAGTGCAACTGGTATTGAGGACTCCCCCGTTGAAAGCAGTCACATTGGTACCGCTTGAGTCAAAGAGCTCTTAAGCTATTAATTGGTGCAAATAAAACCCCCTGAAAATAAGTTATTTTTGCGAAAAATGAGTTGAATTGAAACTGCTGAAAATCAGTCACAAGTTACGCATTGAAAAAAAATCTCAGGAGAATAAAATGTTTCAACCAAATGAATATTGTGCTGAGACTTTATCAAAGTTTTTCATATACAGCGTATGTGTAGGAATCCCACAAAATGAGCCTACAATCAGAATTTTGTGACATCACTGAGTTATATATATCATTAGAAGGCCTTAAAGATGTTGAAAAAAAAGTTATTTTGATATTTAATTAGGTCCTGAGCGAATGCACTTGAAAGACAAGGAATTCAAGTGCTCTAAAAAAAAAAACAATGGAGAAAATTGGGCTCTAAGTTTTCATATAGAAGCCAAATATGCATCACTGTGTTCTAACGAGTGTAATAGCACATTTTTAATATTTTCCCCGATGGTCTCATAAATGATTATAATAACGAAGTCTATAGACTTTAAAATTATGTAAGAAAATAAAGTTTGAGTAAAAATTTGACAGAGTGGCAAAACCCCCGTTTTTTTTTCGACCAGCAGGCAGCCTGCGTTGACTCATTTTAAAGGAATACGACACATAATATCTATAAGTGAGTTTCTTTTTTATATGATTTTCTCTCAATTCCATATCAACAGGGCTCAAAACTTATCTTCTCCAGCCAGCAGTATTTCAGTTTCCAAAATCTTTGTGACATATTTTCAAAAGCTTTCAGCTCTTTGGGTCAGGTTAACAATAGAAATAGTGATGAAAGAAAAGCCAAAACAAGGGTTAATATGGAAGTGGAAATTTCATAAATCTTTCATACCTTTAACACAGGGAATTCATCAAACTGGGGGAAAATAGCACAAAATTAGAGGCTAATCCAACAACAAACATACAAAAAAGCCATGCACATGCACAAAACAAAGTAAGGAAAACCAACATAAAAACTCTTTGTTAATACGCATGCTTCCTTAGCAATAGCTTCTTCATTTCAAATTACTTGAATTCTATTCTTAAATTTTGTTTTGAATAAGAAATAAACAATTCTCGCTTATCTCGCTTCCTGGGTGAATGAGTCGTAAGTCACATTTTAAACCTTCAAAGGTGTTGCTGTTTTAGACAAGTCATTTTTCTAAGCTTCAGAACATAAAAAAAATTGCTTTAAGTTATCAATATTGGTGGGAAAGGTAATAAAACTTTTATTAATTTAAAACATAGCTTAAAATAAAAATAGACCTTTAAATGGCACTTTCTGTAAAAATGAATTTCCGACTTCCGACTTATTCACCCTGGTTTTGTGACATACGTCCTTTGACCAGTCCAAATATACCAGATGTCAGGAAACATAATTTGATAAAATATCATTAAAGGCAGATTTATTCCTCTTTTTATTTATACTTTAAATAAAACAAATATAAAATATCTTTCCACAGAATTAAAAAAAAACTGTATCCTGTTTTGATAGTTGGGAAGCTCACAAAGTGAATTGCTTAAAATTTCAGTGCCTTGTTCGGTGAAAATTGCAACATTTCAGTTGATTGCACCGGTTGCAAAGCAAATATTGATGCAATCTTTTTGATAGTCAGAACAAATAAATAAGACTTGAAAATTTCTTTTCTTTCCTACTTTATCGAATCATCAAAATAAGAAACAAACTTTTATTTATCATTCAAAAAAAAAAAATTCCAGCTTTTACCAGTACTTTCTATTTAACATATGAATACATTGCTAACAGTGGTACTACCCCAACCATGCGGCATCAACTCTCTAGTATTACGAACTTTGTCAATCATGCTGGTTGCTTTTTCTCTCATCAGCTACAAATACTTTACAAAATCTTCGCAGAATCACTCACTAAGATTGTCTCTTCCCTCTTCTGCTCGACATCAAATGGAACCATACACTCAGTCAAATCTTTCATAAGCACAGGGTTTGTCGGTGCTGTGGACACCCCTGTATCATCTTTGTATCTACAGAAAATAAAAAGCATGGGATATTCATGATATTTTTGGAAGTTTTTGAATAAATACAATCTAACCATAATGACATGGTCTACATTCTACTTGAAATGGACACAAATTTTTATTTACTTAGGATTAAAGCAAGGCTGATTGGCAAAGTTTTTCGATAAAACTATGCTACATACCAGGTTTAGCCTGTCAAGTCGACCCCAGTTTCCCGGGACGGCAGCTGGGCTTTTCTGATTGCCAAGATCCCTGTATACAGTTGTACAGGAATGCTATGGCTTAATCATAGCTATATGTAGATCAGGAGGTCAGGTAATTGGAAAAGATAACCCCAGGAACTCAAGCATGACAGGTTTAAGTCTGATGCTGACAAAATTCTTCGTAAATATAGATCTTCTTTTGGTGACAATTCTGAAGAATTGCAGCGGCGAATCTCTTCAATCATAAATTTATAACTTGTTGTGGCTAAGAGTAATCAAATCTAAAGAAAATGAAACTTTTTATGTAACAGTAGAGATGCATAGTGTGCAAAAACACAACTGCTATTTTTGTTGTTGTCCAGACAAATGTACTGGACAGCAATAGACGTTACCCTCTTGGAAGTTGTTCCCGGTGTTTCCCTGGGTTTGGCATCCATACGTAGTACTGCTTGGTAACAAAAGTCTCGTCCCATTGGGCGCGTAGATCATCTCTATCGAACACCTCTTGTACCTGGAAACCACAAAAAGTTGATCTCATAAAATTAAAGTTAAGATCGGGTCGTTTGATAGGTTCTGATGAGGAGAAGATAATAAACTTTTTTTTTTGATTGAGAAAACTCAATTTCAAAGTAGAGCCTTTTTATTTTCTCACACAACACATAAAAGGATATCTTATATAGATAAAAAAAAAACATTTTCATATATCTGTGATAACAATGTTGATTTCAAGGGAAAGATTAATGGCTATATAGTTGTTAATCTTCATGCATTTTAAAATGTGTATTTCCAGCAGCATCTCATATTCGATTTAGTGAGTAACATATCTAAATTAATCTTACTTCACAAACATGCCTACATACCCGAAGACACATTACCAAAAACAGAAGAAAATGGAGTACCTTCATTGCAGGAATAAAGAGTATTGCTGATGATGCAAGGCCATACCGCAGTGCTCGCGGAAGAGTATAAGTCAGTAAATCAAGTATCTAATATTAAAGTCAGTAAAAGACTGAGTTGTAGGCTTTACCTCAACCAAGCGGAGACGAGGGTTACGTTTGACCGGAGGCTTTGTTGACCTGGTCTGCTTGGACAGAATACTTGCGGTGGTGTTGTGAGGAGCGTCAAGCTTCAGGCTGCAAACAAAGGAAAACAAGAAGTTTTTTTTTTCTTATTTTTATTTGTCTGATTCATTTTATTATGCAAATTAATTTCTTTTAAAAAATTAAGTTCTCTTGATTAAAGCATTTGTAAGACTAAGGAAAATTATTCTGACAAATCTCATAAGTAATGGCAATGCAGAAGGAAATTATGAAAAAGGCTACAGCGGGCCTGCCTTATAAATGCTTTATTTTGTGTCTCAAATGGGTATTTTCCGAAAAACTAACAATCTTCAATTAAAAACTCAAAAATGTTATCTTTCTTCATTCTTCATATATTTTTCAAAATTTATGAAATAAAGACAATTTACAAGAAGATTTACAAACAGTGTTTTCTGAGTTATGATATCTAAATTCTCCACATAAAAACAAGAGGAAAGAAAATAATTTGGAGAAAAAATAATTACATCACAGTAAATGTGTCACAACCATTCAAATGAGTCAGTTGTCACAATTTTGACATGACAGACAGTTTATTGTAATCAATGCATTTTTCTGAGCTTCAGAATTACAAATTGCATGATTCTGTTGAGCAAAGACGAGGAATAGAAAAGACTTTTTAAAATTTTTTTCTTCAATTTTTAATATTTCCGCTTTCATCTTTTATGCACTAGTTGCATTTGTCATTTATCAAAATTATAAACTCAATTTTAAAAGATTTACCTAGAATGGAATGAATGTGGAGAGAATCTTGGGACTGTGAGTGGCTCGTTCACACTATGGGATGGACGGCCACCAGTGGATAGAGGATAGCGGTCCATGGGGCTCTCTCCATAATCTTCCAACAGATTGCAGATACTCTGCGTGGGGAGCTCTGTAACAAAATATGTACAGTCCAGTCCAATTAATTTTTAGCTGGGTAGTTCAGATGTTTGTTGAATTTGAATTACATTCAAATCTCTGATTTTTTTTTTCATTATGAGTACCAATAATACAATTTTTGGAAAGCTCAAAGTTAAATTTTCTCCTCACAGGGTTCCAAATATTTAAACTGGGTTGTAGGTGAAGAGCGTCTAATAAGCTCGAAGAGATACAAATTCACTGTAGGCAGCAAAAAAGTTGAAAGGATAAAAAGAAAAATCATATTCATTGAAAACATACTGAACTGAAATTGGATAAGTGAAATAATTGGCTGAACCAAAATGGGTTTTGGTGCCCCGATAACTTTTCTTTAAAAATCAACTAAATTCTCTAAACCCAAGAAAGTTATATTTGCATTGCCCTGAATTTTTGTCTGTTAGCCTTTAAATGTAAAAGATTATACTAACAACCAGAGAGTGAGAAAGAAAGACACCGCAGCAGGGAAAAACAAAAACAAAAGCTGAAGTATAAATGCCTCAGTCCCTTAGTCTCAATTTGTTGGTTTTGTTTGCGGAATATAGAGAACATTCTGTTAACCATAGAAGCACTTAAATCAACTTGCAGTTGACAGCGTGTCAATAACTTTTTAAATAAAGTAAACAAACATATTTATTTGCTGATCAGCAATGCTGCATTA
>BMAT01006157.1:179159-194634 GCA_019649035.1 Elysia marginata
AAAAAAAAAAAAAAAAAAAAAAAAAAAAAACAACAAAAAACTTTACGTATGTGTTGAGCTGAGGCACTCACGGATTTCATCGTCAGAGCTGTCCTCATCAAACTTCAGCGGTGGTAGAGACCGTGCCAAACCTTTCTCTTCTCTGCGTCTGCTAGCCCAGCATCCTGGGTGTTGACAGATCATGCCACACTTTGAGGCGTCCATCTTTCAATCTGATCAAATTGCATTTTCAAAGTTTGTTTCATTCATGTCTTTAGTACAAGGTCGTTTATTTTTATAATAAAAATTATATCTTTACAGTCAAACCTAGACAACTGGAACCTGAGTAACTCAAATATTAGTTTTAATTCAAAGTATATCATAACATGTATATCTTTTTTCCTCTTTTATAAAATTATAAATATACTGATAAGTCAAAACACTGATAAGTCAAAACACTGATAATTTAAAGTTTGTTTCTATGGGGTTCAAAATATTTTAATTTGACCATAGACTTTTTGGATTGAAATTCTTTTCCTCTGTTTGGTTGGTCAGTTAGAGCTTTGTGTTTTCATAGATAAATAAATCTGACCTAAAATCGAGAAAATTCTATGACCTTTGAGAGATAGAAGTTCCATAAGGGAAGCATAGCAGATCATCAGAAAAATTGACAAAGTTATATATGGCAATGTTGTTGATAAGATAAAAAAAGGAGATGCACAAATCTAAAAGTCTCTGTTATGATATATAGCACTAGCAGAGCCCTTGAAACTACATGTCTTATATACCAGTAAGCTACTTTGAACATGTTCGCCTCACTTCAAAGATTGTTTATGTGACATGTAAATATAAAAAGATAGCAAATGTGGAGAAAATCTTGGTAACACTATTCGATAACCCCCTTCCCCCACACAGGTATTTCCCCATTGTAAATGATTTCAAACTTTTACTTTGTTTCCCAGTTCTTTAATCCGTTCCAGCAGAAAATTTAAGGATAATATATTCTGTTCCAGCTTAAAAGAGTATAATGCTATAATTTTAACATTATAAACCCAGGTAGAGCTTGTATTTTCTTGATCTTTCAAATGTAAAAAAGTGCTTGAAGTTGATGTTATTCAGTTATTTAAAAGACTGTAATAAATTATTGGACTCATATCTATTTCACATCTTAAGAAAAAAGAGGGAAAACCTAAGTGAAATAGTTTTTTTTCACTTCAATCTCTGACACATGTTCATAAAATAATTGGCTAGACACACTGGCTTTCACTATTTAGGTGTGATTTGCTAGTAAGGAGCGTAGTGGCGACATGGTTTAAGCTATGTTTCTCTAAGTGGTAAGGAGGTGGGTGCCGAAGCATCTATAAGTCGTAGGTTCGAATCGTACTAAAGGCAGACATTTCGGGCATTTCCACTAAAAAGCCTGCTTCTCTCCACTGCTAATTTCATACCTTTACAATATTTCAATCATTAGTAAGTCTAAGTACTGACTAAGACGTCCTTTTGCTTTGTCTTAGACAGAAGTGGACAAATAAACCCTGAAGGAATTTACCAAGTTGCAACCACAGCAACTAATTATGTGCTGATGGGTACTTTTGGAAGGTTTTGCTTTTTACAGGATATATCTAGACGTGTAGATCTAGACCTCCTCATCATTACTTTTGCAGCAGTGTTACAAGCGTATGGTTTGTCGGGAACAAACGTTGTTTTACCCTATTTTTGAGATAAAATGAAAGTATAAATCTGACTAAGGCTTACTTAAATGTCCACTCAATCGAAATATGTGACACTGAGAGTCTTCTTTTATATAAGTTAGACCCCCGCACAAGGGGGTAAACAATGATGGCAGAGACTTAGTAACTACATCTTGTCCGCCATTAATCAACAGCTTCTTGGCAACTTACTGTAGTCCGCAGCAAATTGGAAACTGTCCAAGAAAGGTGCAAAATAACAGCAAGAACTAATTCCGAAATAATTCAAGACTGAATTGTTAATTTAAATCATATTTGATAGTACACTTTAAAAAATTGAATATAAAAATTATGTATTTAAATTTTATATATATATATATAAACAACAGATAATATTGAACCCTAAAAACTTCGTACCTTTTCTAGGCCAAATTTGTAAACTCTTCGTACCTTTTCTACTTTGTACCATATTCATCAACGAGAATAAGAGATCGAGCTGTATTATTATTCCCCACCTACTCTTCGCAATGTTGGTCTAGAGAGGTGTCGTTTTAGTTTAATAATACAGACTTTAAGCAGCAACACGTGAGTATGACGCGAACGTCTGTGGCGTCTATTTTTAGAAACTGGTTTCATTATTTTTATAGTTTCCTCAATCTGCTTTCCCGATTTTCACGTACGCGTAGTGCGACACGGTGCGTGTGCTAAAGGTCTCTATTAACGTTGAAATGACAGTAAATGGAAAAATGACCAAAGGTATTGGTGTGTTAAGGGGGTTGATGGTGGCGATGCAATTCCTAAATTTAATAAGGAAATACTGCCAAATACAGGCCTCTTTAGTGATAGTGAGGATAAGGAACATGAAATAAACAGCGCTGGGAGAGGGTGTTTCTACCCGCAAAACCAAAACTTAGCTGAAAAGGTCTATCTTGACAGTTACTAGGATAAAATAAAAGTGTTCTGAGGTGCAAAACTTTAAAAAAGACCATATTAAACATGTCCCGAAGTTCTACATAATAGAGAGATGCAATATGTAGGCTAACGTTTAGGCCTATTGAGTGGGAAGGACAAGCTATGCATCACATATGGCCCCCATCTTTCGCAGCATTGTCATCAACGAAGTGCAACCTTCTCAATCAATTGACGAAAGCCTCTTTCATTGACTGACAACAAAAATATGTTATTTTTAAACCTCGAAGTTAAGGACCGAAGCAACAAAAATACATTAAACCTTATTTGTGGGCTATATGATCAGCATTGTGACATAAGTGAAGAAACCGGACCTAAATCTTAGCAGGGTCACATGATACTTGGTAAAAGACCAATCTCTGCTGACTTTCATCTGGTCTATATCAGAAAGTTGCACACAGCAAACTCCTTGTGGAGCAATAGGCCTATAAGGAAAAATACAATGAAGCATAAATAAACGCTTTTAGAGCAATTATGACAAGCAATGCTGCACTAATAACAATGATCACGCGGAGATATAGGACAACCTTATTACTAAAAAAGCTACACTTAATTTTTCATTTTGGGTTTACTCAGAGTAAAAAACATAAAAAAGCTTAGCATTGTACACGCTGTTCTTATTTTCATGTCACATTCTTACTTTTTACCCCTTTTCCTCTTCACCCAAAAAGACACAGAGTTAAACATTAAGTTGCTGATTCTTCTAAAAAATCCCAAAGTTTTTCAGTAGCTTTGTCTTTTAGAAAAGCATATTATCCCTGGTGCGGAAATTTGGGACCAAAATTGCACCACTAATTTCAAAAGATATGACCAAGGAAAAGGCAGCGAAATTAGGGTTCCTTGTAAATGTAATGATAATTTCACGATGATGCAACCCGTACTAAACAATAATTATTTGAACAATAAGAGCTATTCGGCTTAAAGCTCAGCCATGTTTTGAAATCCTATAATCTGTATTTATAAACAATTCAGGTCAGCTCAATGGGCTTTAAATGATCCCAAAGATTTACCCTACTGTGATATATCCAACCAGAATTAGGTAATATCAGTCAATGGCAGGAACAAGAAATTAACTACAAAATGAATATACTTATAATAAACGGCCTACATTCTGCGTATGTTTTGGTCCGAATGTGTTGTGGTGAAAGTTTTGGGGTCTTTAAAAAGAATGTATTTTTCAACTCGAGGAGTATGCTAAGAACAAGATAGTAATTATCTAACCAGTTTTCTTTACACTGCACAATCATCGCCTGTAAAAATTTTATCTAGATCTAGATGATCAATTGAAACTATGCGTTGAGGACGAAGAGACGCAAGATGGAAAGACTAGAATCAAAACAGGCTCTTCTGTCTAAAAAGTACATGAAAATCCCTTTGTTGCGTATTGGTCTAACACGGAAGTAGGCCAGTGTGGACGTCGTTCATTGAAATCGATTGTATTTCAATAACCTAATAATTCACCCCCTTTTCAACAGTAAATATGGACCTTAATTCCCTAAACGCCCGATTCAAGAAAGTAGCTGGTGGAGCATCTACTGTTTTCAACAGAGCTGTCCAGGTATATGACACCAGTGCATCCAGATTCTGAATTTTTAAAATAGAGATCTGTAGAATCTAGAATCTAGATTAGGTTCTAACTCCCTAACTGTACTTTAACCACTCAGTGGGTCTGTTACTGTTAGTGTTACTGGGTTACTATGATCGCTCAGTCCTAAAGTAAATGTAATCAGCACTCAGCTGTCAAACGTAGATACCTAGCAGACGAGATATTGCTTTACTTTAGATCATAAACTAGAACTCTTAGAGAATTTGAAGGCGTAGCCCGGCCAGTGACAAGATTAAAAAAATTTCCTAAAACTTAAGCTTAATTTTAATGAACAAGTCAAACTCAAAGGTAATGCAATGCCTTGACTCTTGAGTTTAAGAGATCTAGATCTAGTTAGTCTGGACTGGAAAACGTTGATCGTTATAGATGTGACTCTTCATTTTGTTAGCATTCTGGGTGGGAAATCCGTGTAAAGTTAAGACCCAGTTGTCTACCCATGAGTATGTAAAAGTAACTATCGCCCAATAGAGATGTCACAAAATGCTTTTAAAGCCGTTAACAGTTACATTTTAGTTATATAACAGTTATAAATATAAAAAATAGACCTAAGAGGGGAAACCTATACAGGGCTTGCTTGAAGAGAGCTGTTAAAATTGAGCATTCGAGTGTTGTTTCAAATGAATGAATCCAAAAATTTGTTTTTTTGGGTCACATTTTCTTTTTCCCAAGCCTAATTATATGTTCCAGAATGTACAATATGACTGTATGTCTAACTAACTGTGGTCAACTCAAAGGAAACTTTACCCTTGTTGTAGGTCACTCCTGTTGTTTGTTTATTTTTTGACAGTTTTTAAAAGCATCATTGAAAATAAAAAAAAAGTATAGGTATCTCCAAGGAGAGTTTGTTACATGTTACTGTTAGGTTAGCAATAAAAGTTAAATTTATTTTATGGATCTGAGTCACATGAGTTTGAGTTATTCAGCTTCCAGTGACTTTATTATGATCGATATGTTGTAAAAACTGCTAGAGATCATAGTTTAGGTATATAGCCGTACCAGGGAGATTGTATCACTATCAAACATTTTTTTTAAAAAGCTTTGAACGGATCAAACATTTTTTAAAAAAAGCTTTGAACTTGTTTTTAGTTTACTTGATGTATACATTTTTTAAAAGCTTTAATTCATTTTTTTTAAATTTTTGAATCAGTTTTTCTTTCATTCAAGTTTTAACAAGTAGTTTTATGGAATAAAAAAAAAACTCAAGGGTTTTATTCAATTTTTGTGCAACTTTATTTCCAGTTCACAGAAGAAAAGCTTGGGACGGCGGAGAAGACCGAGCTGGATGCTCACTTTGAGAATCTTATGCAGAGATCGGACAAGACAAAACTATGGACAGAGAATATACTCAAACACACATCCAGTCTCCTACAGCCAAACCCAAGTAGGTAGTTTTTAAAATATTGGGGTGAAATGGACAGGGCATCAGGTTTTTTTTCCTCTGTCCTTTCTACTGTATACCCTTCAACTATTTATCTTCACTTCAATATTTTTCTTAAACTGCTTTTAAAATCTAATGTAGTAAATAAATATCATATACTATTACATCTGTAATGATATTATCCTTTTCTGCCTTTATTAAAATTTTGAACCAATAAAAATAGTCTGGAGTAAATTATATAACAAATAATAACTTCCAATATTTTTTTTTCTTTTTTTACAATTTAACATTTTACGACATTGAAAACCATCTTGAGCAGTAAAGGCAAATTAAAATTAACCCATCCAAGGATTTTATTATATTACAGCAGAGATGCAGAGTGTTAAAAACAAAAAGTTCTAACAGCAAACATTTTTTTCTCCCTAGACCAACGCATGGAGGATCTGGTGTATGAGAAATTGGACAGAAAAAAGAAAGACCGGATCACTCAGTATGAAATTATTGGAAACGCCATGGTCGATGCCGGCAACGAATTTGGTCCAGGCACTTCCTATGGTAATTCTAATTGAGATGTTCATTAAGACTTTTTAAGAATAGTTTTCAACACAAACTGTTCAATTTTTTTCTTTATTAATACCTTGAACGAGATAGGAATGTGGAAACCTCTTGAGATTCTTTTGTGGACAGGGCTGGGAATCTTCAGCTCAAACCTCCGTAGAATGTGGAGAAGAAGCACCACCAAAAGCCCTAATTTTAGTGCTTAATTTCCAAAACATGTCTCTGGACCTTCCTAGATAGAGACCTTGACCTCACCTTCAGCCTGTTTTATACATGACAAAAACTAAGCTAAAGATGGGAGGGGGGGGGGGGAACCCCACATTGAGTGAGAACTAGAGAAGAAAGCAGGGTGGACAAAGTTCAAGTCTTGTATATTTGTGTCCGTTTTTTAAAGCTTTTGAAGAATATTTGAATAGCCTGTTTTATTTTATGCAAGATAATTGTTTTCTTTATTTTTTAATTTTCTCCCTGTCAGGAAATGCCTTGGTGAAGTGTGGTCAAGCTCAGCTCCAGATCGGAAACGCAGAGCGAGACTTCATCACAAGCACGGCTAACAACTTCCTACAGCCTCTCTCAAACTTTCTAGAAGGAGATATGAAAACTATTCTGGTATTAACCTTTGACTCGTGTAATTTTTTTGTCTCTAATCCAAGGAGAGACACATTTTAATTTTTTGTGCCAATTTCCTTATTTGATAGGTCTTAAAAATGAATTTCCCCATCATAGAGCTGATATGAGCGATTTATGATGCTTTTAGGGCTAATAAAAGAATGAACGCTTGCAAGCACTGGATGTTCATTGGAAATTAAAAAAAACATACTTGTAAAACAGCGTAAGATTACCGTGCCATTGTCGCATAACTACAAAAATTCTGGATAAATTTTTAAGGTATAGCTTAAATATGAAGCTTCTGTTATTTTGATGAATGAGAAAATACTTTATGTCAGCTGTATGGAAAATCTACAAGTATTAGGTCGGCATAAGCATTTAAAAAGATACCCACGTCAATCCCACACTAGAAAAAAACAGAAAAATTTTTTGCCAAGCGCTGCATCCAGAAAATGGCTAAAACCTCCCAATTTTGTGTTAACAAGTAAGGTAATTCATAACCCTAGGGACATGAGCACCCAATATGATCATTTTAAGGCTAAAGCATAGACAATTTTTTTTTTATTTTTGAGGTTTTTTTTTGCTATATATCCTAATTAAAATTAAAAATTGAGAGGGCAGATGATACTGGAACTTTATACTGGCCAGTGGCTCGCAGACTTGACTGAGTTCATGCTTGACTATGTTGCCTTACTCTGGTGCTGGCCATGTTAGATGTTGACGGGCTGGTGTAGGCGAGGCCTACCCTCAGTACAAATAGACTCGTAAACTAAACCCTGCAATAAATTGAGATCTGAGGTAACGGTAATTTTGCCAGAGAAACTCATAGTTTTGGGCCGAAGAAAAAGTTATGAGAGTGGGAGACAGATGGACAGACATGAAATTGAAAGATAGGAAAAGTGTGTAGAAAGGTATAGAATTGGACTAGGGTTAACATAAAGATTAGGAGAAATACAGTTATAGAGATATATGTAACAGAAAAAAAAGAGAGAGAGAAGGCGTTGAGAGCATTCACAAAGACACAATAAGACAGGCAGAAGTAAACTCTACAGATATAAGAAAAGAAATTCAATAGATAAATAAAATACAACACGATTGTGAGGACGAAGAAAAGAAGAAAAGAACTTTTAAAGTAGAGCTGAGTCTTTTTTTACATTCTCTCACTAAACCCCTGAAGGCAGGGGCATTTCATTAGCTGTTTTAAAATTAAATAATTCACTTGACTTTTTTCATTGTCATTCCTTCATTCTTTTCTGTCGCTTCAGAAAGAGAAGAAAATCCTTGAGACAAAACGCCTGGACTTGGATGCGTGTAAAAGTCGCCTCAGAAAAGCCAAATCTGCAACAACACAGAGTCAGGTTGGTTTCAATATTTTTTCTTTCTGCAATTTATTTAAAAACTTGATCAAACAGCAATTTTTCACAAGCTATGTTAAATAAGAAAAATAGTTTACTTTTAAGTCTGGCATATTGTGTTTATGACGTTATCAATGAAAACCAATTTCTTGGTTCCTGCTTTTCCTCACATTCTTATAACTTTCAGAATTTCAATTCTTCAATTTTTGCAATTATGATAATGGAAATGTTCATATCTATTTGAATTTCACATGTTCCTTTAGAAATTAAAAAGTGTGCCTTGTTACAAATTTTAAGCAGGGTAGGTTGACAAATTTAACATGAGCCTCATGTGTCATCTAAGAATGCTGTGGTAATATGTTTTCCTGGAGCAGTTGTACATTAACTTAACATTATACTTTGCCTATGATAAGGTTGTTATTCACAAACCCCTGATTAATCAAATGTAACTCTCTCTCTCTCTCTTTACTCACATTTGAAATCAGTACACTTTTTTTTTGTTCTTTTTATTACAACTTCAAAAGTCAGTTATATGGGCACCTTTGTTATTTTTTTTGTATACATGATATATATAAAAATAAAGGTATTAACCAAATTTTTGTCACCATCGGATTTCATCTTGACCTTACCTTTCAATTTGAGACTTGAATATTTTTCTGTCACTTTATGAGGCCATGATAAAAAATGTTTCAATAATAGAGGAAATATTAGATCTGATACCAGAGAAGAAATTCTCTTAAAGTTAATGATGGAGGAAGTATTAGATCTGATACCCGAGAGGAAATTGTCTTAAAGTTAATGATGGAGGAAGTACTAGATCTGATACCAGAGGAATAAAATGTCTTAATGAAGTATTTAATTTGATTCCAGAGAAAATGAGAATGCTTTCAAAAGGTTACTCCTAATAGCTGCCCTGCAAGCTTTTTAAAACTACATTAAAGTGTTTGGCTGAAAATTATATGTAAAAAAAAAAATTACAGATAACAAGAGAAAGTGGTGGACAAAAAATTTGCTCTGCATCTCAACTGACATGTTTTTAGAGAGACCAGGTTTTATATTGTTACTTTATCAGTTCTTTTGAAAATGTTACCAAAAGCATTATGAAGCAATTTAACAGATATTAAACATCAAGCCAATTTTCCAGCAACAGTTTGTCCATTATCGTAACTGGCAGATTCTTGGCTTTTTGTCACAACTTCTTGAAACAAAATAAATTCCCCTTCAATTTTCTTCTCTAACTTTGAATGCTTGTTATGCTCCTCTGACCGGTATGTTCTCTCTCTGCCCCGCCTGTGTTATGATAAAGGATTGCCAGACTAATGTTAATACGACCAAGGTTTGTGATAGCCGTGCTACTGCAAACAGTTTGTAGTCCTAAGTTGTTTTTTTTACTCTACTCGTTGTTTTTTTTTTCTTTTGACTTTTCTATCGACACTTTTTCTTTCTTTTTCTTGTACGTTTTGCAATCAAAATTTGTACAGTATTATATATCTGTACCCTTGTGTGCAAAGTCTTTTTGCTTTGTTGGTCTATGCTTGAAGTCGTCGCTGTTTTTGTTATTCTTTCGTGTCATTTCATGCATACATATCTATATCTATGTTCTCTCAAATTTATCATCCACAATAGACGTAAGGCAGCAGAATATTCTGAGTATGTGAAAGATGGACAATAACAAAGCAAAAATTCCCTTACAAAGAGAAGAGAATTTCCATATATTCCAATCAGGATAATGAAGAATTTTTATTTTGCAATGGATGTGCCTTAGTCAGGGCATTAAGGGATGTTATACAGAAGATTTCCACTATGCTTTGTTAAAGTTGAGTATTCCCTAAAAACCTTGAAAACAGTCTCCATTTTTTCCACCTATACTATATGTGTTAGAAAAAAAGGTTTTATTTTATATTGACTGAAATGAAGAACAAACTTCTAATTCTTTGGTATAAAACATCCGTGTTTTGTTCAACATTTAGAGATGGATAAAATCAATTTTCCTCAAACAAAATAATCCCTTATTTTAAAGTATTCATCTTAGGTTTTCAGGTTTCTGTTAAAGAGACGTTTATTACGTTTGCTTGCAAGAAACCCTTTGCCTGGGTGATTTGGACGATAGCTTCATCTCGTATTACTGTACTTGTCTCTATTTGAGAGATGGCCATGTTATTTTTATCACTCATTTTTAAATTTGTATGTTTTCTTGATAAATTTTTACCTCTTCTTCTTTTTTTAGCTCTTTAGTAGGTGATAAATATTATACTTTTTTTTTTCTCCCCATCTCTCATTGCATTTTTCCTCTGTCTTTTACTCTCTCTATTAAGTGATTAAATGAATGAATATGCATTTGTCAAAAATGTCAGATGATTTCATTTAAAAGTGTGTCCCATCATGTTTTAGGAAATTTTAAAGGAAAAGAAACAAAACAAAACAACTAACAGTTGAAAAAAAGTGAAGCTTGTCTGCTGAATGATTGATTTTTGTAAGCAGATGGCAATTCTTTATACCTCTGTCAAATGCAATGCCTTGAGAATTGAGAATTCGCATATATGTAGTCATTTTGATGTTTCCTTGTATCAACAAAAATCTCACCAAACCGTATTTAGCTATTATCACTTACAAAGCGAAAAAAAAAATCTAAACTATTTTTTATATAACTTGATCGATACATTTCCCCAGACTTCCTTGCCGAAATTTTGTTTCTTCTTTCTCTCTTTTCTTACGCTGGCTTTGGTGACCGTGGTCTTGGTTGGTTGGTCGGTTCGATATATTTGTTTGAATGTTTTCTTCTCTTTTGTTTTCTGTGTTAAATCTGCCTGTGATTTGGATGGGCACGCTTATGCCTGTGCTTCACTGTTTGTTGTCTCTGAAATTATTATTATCCTAATAACTTTACATCAGGCGGCTCCGAGCCATCCATATGCTATGCTTGAGGTTTGAGCCACGGCGTTGTCTGTTTGGGTCTCTGTTGCGTAAAACTGTGTTAAACGTAATAACCGAGCCATTGACAAAAGGCTGTGTGTGGAGATAACTCTCATGTATTGTGTTGTCAGACTTTGGCGCTGGCTGATGGTTAGGAACTAGTGTCAAATAACTTTATAATCCTTCCTTGATCTGTCTCAAAGTGGAAAACATTGATCGGATGTTTCAGAACTTATGTTATATTAACATGATCCTTCCTTTATCAGTCTGACAAGGTAAAGACCATTGTAAAATGTGACACTTTAAGTTCATCGTAGTTTGCGGTATTTAGAAAACAAAACTTATGGTGGTCATTCCCATTGCAGACATGAAGTAACAGATTTTAAATGTACTTGAGTATGATTCTGACAATTGAACAAAAGTATCAGCAATTTTGTTCTGGTAGTGCCAGAAAGAAAGAGAAAATGCAGTGCAGTCTAAGCTTGGAAATAAAAGGGTTGATGAGGTGAAAAAAAATTGAGTTGAAACTTGTCTTCTGCACAAAACAACAACCTTCTGTCTGTGGTTCAAGTAGAAATTCCCTGTGTATTGTGAATCAGTGTCAGTGGGGTCTCTTGTCTTGCTCAGGTGGGTTCTTGCTTATCACCCTCATATGATCAGAGTAGGAAGATTTGACAATATTGCTTAATAAGAAAATTTTACAAGATTGCATTTCTGGTATCTCTTTCGTAGGCCGGAAGTAGGTAGGTTTTTTTAATAACCCACCTCATTGAAGGGTCTTTACGTTAGCATTACTGCATGTGCCTCAACTCACGGTATGCTGAACTTCACTATTGTTGCAGTTGCAGAACCAGTCTAGAATATCTTTGTCTGTCGTCCCCGAGAAAGATTTGTCGCATTGTCATAAAGAAAAGATAACAATCAAAGGAACTATCTTCAATGTATGTGTCGTAATACAAAGCTTCAAATTCAAACCTTGTGGATTCTTTTACTCTAATTATAGTGTATAGTTTTCTGTATTTTCCCAACTAGTTGTGTGAGAGGTTAGCCGCTGTTTTAGTTATTTGTCTTACTTTCCTGTTGTTGCATTGAGGTAGCATCTTTTAGAAAAAATACATAGTCTCAATAGTAAGCATACATAAACCATCAATGCAAATTTCAGGTTGAAATTTATTCAAAGGAGTCTTTTATTTTTATAACTTCAAATTCATGAATTTGTTTTCTAAAAAAAAAAATATTTTCTGCCCTGTAAGGTTTTAAAAAATTTATTTTTTTTTGCTACACCTAAAACTTTATTATCCAATTTCCCTTTTCATTGAAGCAAAAAAAGAAAAAAAATTCCTAAAAAAAAAAACAACAAATATCAAAACAAAAACAAGGCCATGAACTCCCAAGAACTTTTTGCCCTGTCAATGAAATATAGAAAACGAAACAGCTTCAGAGTAGATTCATTTTAAGTATTTCCAATGAAAAGCATATCTAACTCCCAGCAAGCGTGAAACCAATCACAGTTATTCTTCTCTTTCTCTCTCAAGCCCTCACTCATTCTCTCCATCTTTCTCAGAGAAGAATATGAAGAAGGCAAACTTTCTAGACAATATCAGGATTTTTAGAAGGATTGTTTATCTCTTGGAGACCGTTTGCCTGCAATCAGTTAAGAATGAAAAAAACAAACAAAACAAAACAACCAATGTTAAAGGCTGCCATTAAGTCAATGGGCATAATCATAGTAGTCGGCTAACCAAACTTCTCATTTGTTAACAAACTGACGCCTGTGTGCTCTACTGCTCTATCTCATTAATCTGGGATTATTGCTCAACTAGGACAAAAACCATAACAAACCAACTTTAGAGCAATTTGTGTTCATGGAGCGCTTGGTCTTTCTAAACATCTGGAGGGCAAGAGTCGCTGTCAAACCTGGCAATGTACATATGTCTTGTGTCCACGGTGAATGAGTCGTGTGTTTCAGCACTTGATAAAATTTGATAAGACGCCATTTGAGAATACGTTTGATCCCTTTATTCCTCCTTTTCTCTAAATTAAATTTTAATTCAAAAGAACGTCATAATGTCTTTCCACAAAGTTTTCATAACTAAATGTAGATCTAGTTTTTAAGACTTTGAAGCTCTGAACATCGCTTTGTTCAAAACATTAACACTTAAAACATCAACACTTTGTGACGTGAAGTTTGCGACATCCGACTCATTCACGAGACATACGGGTATGTGTAGGATTTTGTGTATGTTCTTTTCTCATTATATGTCAATTGTCAAAGGTAACCCACCCACCCCCTCTCTCTCCTCTGATTGCTTTGTATGTTTAGATGTTCTCACCTCTCTGTCTCAGTGAAGTTTATTTATCACTGCTCGAGAACAGTTAGCAAAACATCTAGTGCATGCAAATGTCCAGTTTGATGTAATTTTACTTCAGATTTATGTCAAGTTCATATGCCTGATGGAAGTTTAAAGTCAAACAGATGTCACTTCCTCACTGTTGTCATGTCATGCTGGCCTCGCTTTCAGTCTGAGTTTTCAACAATGGACTTATTTTTTTTTATAATCATTATTGTCTATGTTTGTGTATTCCCAGTCTGTGTAATGTATGTAGCCAAGTGTTAGCGTGCTGTGTTCTATGTTTCCAATTTGCTTTGTATTCTTTGGTCTTGTTTGTGTCATTTTCTATATGATTTTCATAGTCGTTTTTACTCCATTTGGTTCCCTTTTTGACAGGGACCAAAGTGTAACCATGTGTAGGTTTGCTAGGGCATTTCAAATTTTAAAAATTTTTAGAATTTTGAAAGAAATAATCTTTAAATTTTTTATGTCTTTCCAGTTCTCTCTCTGGATTTTTTTTAAATAGAAAAATTACTAAAACTGGCTCAGTTAAACCAGCAAAATGTTCATGTTTCTTTGGTTAAAAATAAAAATAAAATTTTTGTCGAGAGGGGATTTGTAAAACTTGATATAATCTGTCTATAATTCTAGTCACTTGGACTAACCAGCCTTTAGTTCAATAGAATATTCTGTCAACAATTGCATAGATTACCCTCAAAACATCAACCAGTTTTATCTTTTTTTTTTTTTTACTGTTATCCCAAATATTCACTTCAACAAAACTGCTACTTCTAGTTCATCAAAACACTATCTTTTTATGGTGCTTGTATCCAATAGTGATACTCCCAAGAAATGCGATTGTAGATTTTAATCCTAACGAGAGAAAGCATTTTTATTTTTATTGTGATTTTGATGGTTTTAGTCTGTGATATTTCAATTCCCTTGCCTTTCTTTTAGATTTTTATATAGTTACATATATTTATGTATATATAAGTCAAACATTTCATATTGTATAAAATCCTTTCAGTAAAATTTCTTCATTTGGAAGAAAGCAAATGTTTCTCTACGTCCAGTTCACCTTCTACCACGAGTTTTATTGACCTGTACACAGTTAGTTCTGGTCAGAATTAGTTGATTAATTACTTGTCAATTAAAAAGAGGGATAGTATAGAAAAAAAGATCGACACATTTTCATCCAACGGACTGCCAAATTTGAATGGCCGAGTTTGCCATGTATTCGCTACAACCAATGTAATATTAATATTAAAAGCGATTATAGTTTTTTTTGGCTCAGTGTTTAAAACCGTGCAGTTCACAGGGAATGAAGGCAAAATAAATCAAGATATCAGTGCCATCGTTTTTATGTAGGAATCACCTGTGTACTGCTACTGCTATTGTTTATTTTGTTTATCTTATGTGGACGTTCTAACGAAACCCAATCATTGAGAAAGTAGACTGGTTTGGTTTGGTTTGGTTTGGATCGTTTGTGGTCGTTGTATTGCTAGAACACGAACGGAAAGAAAGCTTTACTGCACTATGTATAAAGAAAATGACTGTGTGCCCTAAGATCGTCGTAGGGCATACATTTACTGTGAAGACTTTATGTTACCTGTTGATGTGAAAGAGTCTTCGGAGCTAAATTTCTCTTAACAGCCGGGACTCAGTAATATAATAAGAGCGACTACAATGGTCTATTTAATTTTCAGCTCATCTCTATATAGTTTTGAAGTTCAAAGGAATTTGTATAATTGTGTACACCAGTAATTATTGTACTAACTTAGCTATAACAATGTAAACAATTTGATACCCTGGTGATCTCTGTAGATCAAGGACTGTAGAGTAATGATTACATGTATTATTCTATCATGGGTGAAGCTGTTGACACATACATTGTATAGCCAGCTGTGTTCAGTTAGCATGGACTATGCTGTAGTCCTGGTGTACATTTTGCTTGCTAATCAAACAGCCAGCCACCTTATTATGATATTTCATCTAACTAATGGTTGAAGGGTTAAATGCTATGATAATTAACACTGATTCAAATTCAAAACTAACCCACTTTTTCTCTATTCCCACCTCCCTCCCCA
>BMAT01006159.1:30328-42566 GCA_019649035.1 Elysia marginata
TTAAATTTTTTAAAACTGCAACATCAAATGAAACAAGGCTGCACAAAGTCAGCTTAAGTTAATGTTTTTTTATTGGTTGATCCGTGTAACTTAGATCTAAGATTGGTATAATTTTGAGGCCTGCTTCGCATAGTTTTACTTGTCTTAAGCCGTTAGAATACGGATGCGCATGATCTCCCCTGCGGGCTCTAGGTGCGGTCTATTGACCTGTGAAGGGAGCAGGAGGGGCCCTGAGTAGGCCGCCGTCGTACATGATTATGAACACTGGATGTATGTATAGATCAAGTCTATTAACGTTTGTATGTATACATCAGTGATTGAATTTTGTTTTGGACAGGCCCTAGGCCGTATCACATTTCCCAGTCGCAATGTTTAGCACTGCATCTTGAGTGGCCCGGCCCACCCGTCGAAAAAGCGTTTTGAATTATACTTTGTTCAGACTTTTCCACAAAAATCAGATGGGTTAGATCAATTTAACACTCTGCGCCGGTAGGTTTGTTTCTTAGGGCGACAGGGCCTGCTTAGTTTGTCTCGGACAGGCCCATAACAGCGAAGTGCTCGATTGGGTTCTAACTTGTCCTAACTACTGTACAGGCCTACAACTGTACGAGACAATTGATGTATATCATCAGAACTCTCATGCCCCAGTTTTTTTTGCTGTTTAAGCCGACAGGCCTGTTGAGCACGGTGGCCTAGGGCCCAGTACAAGTCATCTGCTGTATTGTCCCATGGTATGGACATGATACAATAGGGCAGCTCATTATGCCGCATTATTGGCTGGTTAAAGTTCCCACCCCCTCTTCTCCTGTTCACCTCAATATGCCAAACTGTGCAGTGTGCAGGACTTCGAAGGCTGTCAGTGTTAGCGTCATTCCGGTCCCTATTATTTTCTTTTATAATGTGCCAATCAGCTGTGCCAAGTTAAATGAAATGGTGCACATGACACTTAATCCATTGATCCATATAAGTGCATAATTATACAGTATTACACCGTGAAAGGAATATGACACCTTTATATTGCTTATCAGCTTTTTTTTATACTTTGCAGTGGCCTGCCCTATTTAGGCGAAGATAACAAGTTGAGATTTGTTTTCTTTGTTGGACTGAATTATTACGTGCTTTGGAATAGTCATCGACGACAATCGAAAGTGCTTTTAACTTTCAGTCCGATGTTATCTCATTATCTCTACTGATCTACTTTCTCAAGTGGTGATTAAATTTGTATTTTGCTTCTACTTCAAACATAATTTATGGATAACCTTTTTGTATAATTCGTAATATCTGCTCTGTTTTGGAGTTAAAATACTTAGATGCCATCAAAAGCTATACAAATTTTTCCTATGACCGTTGTTTCGTCATCGGGCGAAATAAGATGTTTTTTTCCCCTCCTGATAAGGATTTCGTTCAACCTAAAACTTTTCTTTTTTTTTTTTTTTGTCATGAAGAGCAAAGTTGACGTGTAGATAGATGGGTCGTGACGTAAACTGTTGAACGTATGCTCGGTGTTGCAATATATAACGTGTACAAACCGTACTCTGGCTTGTTAGGCTACCTTTGATTGTGACCGACCAGTTGTCTAGCGAGCTACCTGCTGCTCGGGTGTACAAAGTATAATTAGTATTGATCACACGGCAGACCAGGCCTAATAATATACTGTGATGTGATGTGATGTGTGTTGCTTCAGATCAACTCCATCATCAAAGCCAGCAATAGTCAGGGGGGGCGGCCGGTCAAGTCGACTGTCTCAGACAGCTCTGTCTCCTTACTTACTTTGTAGCAGTCGCATCGATCGTATTTAACCTTTATAATTAACCTGTAAACTTATATATATATATATATATATATATATACTTTATATAAGCTTTCAATCGTAATATATTATTAGTGTCACTGGCGTTTACGTATATTATTAAAGATAAGAATAAATACTCGAGACGGCTTATAATCCAGAAAGCCTTCAATTGTAATAAATAGAACTTCGACGTTAATGTCACTGACGTTTATATATATTATTGAATATAAGAACCAATACTCGAGACGCCTTAAAGTACACAATAGTTTTGATAGCTGTGTACTTAGAGTTGTTTTTATTTGTAGCTTCTCTAGCATTTTCGTGTTTTCTTCTTGATTACGGAAGTTGTGGTGCAAAACTACTGCAGTGCTCTGTGTAGCCATTTGAAAACTGAAGTCTTCAATTATTTAAAACAAAACCCATGAGGTTCTAAGTACTTTTACCGCAAACCAGGAACGCTAGACCAAGTATATTTGTTTTCTTAAGAGAGGAGCGATCTCATCATCTCTTCAGAATGCAGGACTTTGTCTCCGCCCTGCGGTCTATGCTGGGTATGTAGACCTCTATGACTGGGTAGATTCAGTTGTTTTATTATAATAATAGTTGTGGTGGTGGATTCCTATTATTTTTTATGTCTTGAAAAGATCAGGATCTTTTTGAACGCTAAAAACGCGTTAATAGATCATATTGTCTTCGCATGAAGGCGTAGCCTTGTTTCTTTTGTTTCTTTTTTTTTTTTTGAACTAAAGATGGAGACACGGTTTAAATATCATAGGGCTTTTCTTTTTATAGCTGATGTAGCTGCTTATAAAGATTATAACTAGTATGCAGTCAATAATCTTGTATATCAGCGATAAGAAAAGAACCTGAGTAAAATGATACAGGCTTACGTAACAACTGTTGACTTTGAAGTACGGTTGTTCATCCCCTAAGAAAAAAATGTACGCATGTATATATTTGGTCGAATGGTTTTTGTATATATGTTTGTGTGTGTGCGGGAACAGATAATTTAAAGACATGTAAATTGAAGAAAGAAACTGAATTTTAATTGTGCTGTAAAGTAAATGCTCGTTGTAGAATTCCGAATACAACTCAAATAAAAAAAAAACCTGCCATTACGGCAGTATTCTTCGCATTGTACACAACAGCCGTCAGCCCGTCTAGGTTTGAGGGGAAAAAAAGTCAAGAAAGTAGACTAAAGTTCATGTGATCTAGAGCGTTAAGATGAGACCTGTGAATGCGAACTGAACGACCGTGATATTGTACTGGGCTAGCCGGGTCACCTGATGATGCTTTCACATCAAGCATGTGTCGCTATGACAAAAGGTCCTTTTGCGTAAAAGACAACTTTTGGTGCAGAATTATTTTACTCAGTGAACATTTCATATTAATTTTGAAAAGGTCCCAGTTAATTCCAATAGTTATAGTAGAAAGCAGTGGATTTATTGATGTTAAGACTAAAGTATTATAGATACTCTCAATACTTGCATAATCATTACAAAGTACAAAGTTCCCACTTTTTGAAATTCATGTCAGAATCACCCGTGACTCAAAAAGTGTGACTTTTTTTAATGTCAGAATCACTCTCGACCTAAGGGGTTCTGTGCTCTAAATATTGTAAAATTATTTGTGTTCAAAATGTTGCATTCAGCCCATTACATATTAATTATTTTCAAGCAAGATTATCGAATAGTTTTAGTTCTGAAACATTTTATTTAACCTCAAAGCCTGACATGGCGTCACTCCCGACACGTCACACGACCTTTTGTCACAGGCACATGTACATGCCATACTTAAGCCGAGAGCGGTCTCTCGGTCTCTGAACGCGAACTGAACGACCGTGATATTGTAGCGGACTAACACGGCCACCTGATGGTGCTTTCACATCAAGCATGTATTTATGCCATACTGAAGCCGAGAGCCGTTTCTGGACCGGGGACTGAAAATTCGGTCCCTGTGTATCAAATCGACGCGTCACGCACAGCGCGAAAACAAAAACGTATCACATGCGTTTAACCGGCCCGGCTCTAGTCCTTGTTATGACATACGGTACACGTCATGTGAAAGGACTATGTATGTGCCACTGCAGTGCACGTTACTAAAGCTTAAAAAACCTTTTGGTTGCATGTTTTGTACCGTCCTCTCTAATCTTTGAAAGAAAAAAAGACAACCTTCATTCACTCTTCAGCACATATTAATAAACCTTGGCGATGTGAATGTGCCCCCCCCCCCCACACACACACACACATTTCCCAGATAACGAACACCATAGACCTTGGCGTTGTGAATATGCCGTCCCTTCACTCCTATTCATAGATAACGTACACCAAAGACCTTGGTGTTGTGAACATGTCCCCCCCTTCCCCCCTGTGGTGATCAAGCTGAATTATAGTTTGTGGTGTTGGTACTAGTATACTTTTCAGGGATTTCATGCTAACTAGGCCACCATACTCAGAGGCCGTAGAATGCTAACCTCTTGTTGAACACAGGACAACCAACCCCTCCCCCACAAAAAAAAAAATAAAATAAAATAAAACAAAAACAAAAAAAACGACCCAACGTTTATTTCCATTAACCTTAAGACTCGGTGTATATGAAATCTTAAATGTGTATGACCAAATAATCCATTTCTATTGGGAAACTTTCGCACCTAGGATTGATTGCATTTTTGTTTTTAAATATTTGTGAATTGATCAGTTCAAAGTTGGAACTGATGAATCGAAATGCAATCCCTTTCTTTAGGCCCCTTAAGCTGCTTTAAAATACTTGGGGTAACAACCGTTACAGCTTCTAATTCAGAGATTGTTCAAAATTTGAACTGAAAAATTAATATTTGGTTATTCTTTCTGCAGGTCACCCAGTGTTGAAGCGACCCAGCAAATAACTATGTCAAAAAGAAGCAGCCGCACAGAGAAGACATCCAAATCGTCGTCGTCATCGTCGTCACCCTCCTTCATCTCACCGTCAGGAAAGATAAAACCTGACCAGAAGAATACCTTACTCGCCTCTCACAGCGAAGGCGAGCCGCTAGACAATTCCTCCTCCTCCTCAACGTCACCACCTATAACAAGCACGCAGCAGATTGCTGCTGCCAGCACAGTTGAGATTGTCGAGCCGGAAACCGCCACAAATCACATCGCAGCTGCAGAAAACCACAACGGTAACTGCAACAGCAACAACAGCAACCAGAGTAGTTTTAGCACCGCAGCACCTAATTACCCCCCGCAGGTTTCAGAGACTTGTCCCACAGACATGCCCGCTAGCGCTCTAGAGTTGGTTGACGGGGCTGACAGCACAACGGCCGCCGAGAGTCGCCCTCCTCCCGCGTCTACAGAGGTCCTCACAAATGGTCACCTCAACGGGGAAGACGTGCAGCGACAGACGCCGCCAGCACGGGACTACGAGGCCGTCCAGCCGGCGAAATCTCCCGTGTCACCAAGCCAATCTCCGTCCCCCACGACATCAGCGACGTTATCCCAGCGGTGTCTGAGCCCCGCGATGACATCTCCGGCACGTCACGCGTCACCCTCCCCGCGGCACAGAACGCGGACCATCTCGTCCACGTCGTCCTGCTCCGGCGAGGTGAGCGTGCCGATGTTCTTTACGGGCAAAGGCGTTCTAGTAACTGGCGCCACGGGCTTCATCGGTAAGGTCCTCATCGAGAAGCTGCTGCGTTGCTGCCCTGACCTCGCCTGTGTGTACTGCCTGATCAGGCCCAAGAACAAGCAGGCCATTGAGACCCGCCTCAAGGACATTACCAGCTCCAAGGTAAGGCACAGTTTGTACACGAGGATAGCAGAACATTTGTAGAAATAATGATTTTAGTCTTTTGAATGTGAAGGTTGACCAAGGTGAGCCTTTTCAGCTTAGCTTCTGCTATGCTCTACCAAAACGCTTTCGAAATTTAGAAATGCCCGGCCTGTTAGTGTTACGCAAAAGCTGCGAGTTTGTCCAAATATTTGATCATCTCTGGGGTTTAACCCCCCCCCCTCTCTCCCTCTCTATCCATCTCTCTCTCTCTATCCATCTCTATCTTTCTCTCTCTCTCATATTGTTACTGTTTCTCACCTTGAGTATACGCGTAAATTTTTACGATAAAGATTAATAGTCTTTTGTGTCCGGCGCTGTAAATTGTTCACAAAGTCTTTATCGACACTAAAACGCAAAAGACACGGAAGTATCTGAGTTTTGACTCGTTGTTGTAATTATTTGTTATGAAAAAGGCGTTTTTTGAGTGTTTGTTTGCTTTTTGTTAATAGTCAGTTAGGAGTCTTGATTCTTGCGTGGTTAGTTGCTAGATGTCGCTGTATTAATGGCGTGCTTGTCTCACAGTGCGTGGTCCCGAAGTTGTACATTAATCAATAGATATAAAACTAGGCGTCGGTCAAAACATCTTGTATAAGCTAAAGATAGAGCTGGCGTACGAGTTCGGACAGGGTGGGGTAGGGGTGGAAGGAGTAAAGAAGAAAGCGAGAAACAAAGACCTCCTGAAAGAGGGAGACGGAGAGGGAGTCGGTTTTCCGAGGGAGAGCTGGGAGAAATATTTTAAGAAGAAAGATAAATAACAAGTTATCAACATTGTCGCCATCACCCAATGTCAAGGTATATGCCACCCCAAAAATAACCTTTTCCTGTCCTGGGCCAGCTCCTTATTTTCATGCCATAACTTTCCGATTCATCAAGTCCTCTTCCTGGCCCCTTTTACAAGTTCCACCAGGCGTGCCCTAGACCTCTTTCCTTGCGGGTTCCAACCCAGTGGCCTGTTGACTATGCAGTTTTTTTCTCTCCTATCTATTTCTATCTTCTGTGAGCGATATCATCTGACAGTGGTATCAAATAAGCGTTTTCACTTAGCACTTAATCCACTCAAATTCTCTGAGCGCTCTGATATTCTATAGGAGTTTCCTGATAGGCCATTACTAACCAGTGTCCGTGAGCTGTCTGAAGGGCAGAAGTCGCGAACGAGCAACAGTCCACCACAGCGTCCCCCTAGCATACTGACAGCTGGGTTTGGGCTTGCATTTTGTAATTGTTTGTTCTAACCCACCCTCTTTTTTCTTTTCTTATTAGAATGTATCTTAGCCTCACATAGATGTAAAGTAGTCACACCTTATAGAATATGTACCAGTGACAAATGCGTTCTTTGAATCCACTTTACACCTGGTCCGAGTTACAGACGTTTTGTGCGCACATACTCACTGTTTTGCCATTTTGTGTTTTTACCACGATAAACACGCCCAGTCTGCCCTTGATCGCAAACCCATCACTTGTCTTATGAAAGTAGATCTATATAACAACCCTGAACGTAACAAAGTTAAAGGCTATATGGGACACATTAGCGTCTACTTTTTGTAATTGCTAGTTAAAGAAACTGACAAGGTTTGCTGTGTGTGCTTCGCCCTCACACAATAAAAGTTTACCTTTGCCCATTTAGTTGCGTTATAATAATCGAAGTTGTCCACTATTTTCCTTTCATAACATTATTGAATCATGACCTTGTCTTAGAGCGCTGTGGGTCTTTACTTTGGCGTCCATGGAAATAAAAAAAATTGAGGTCCGAGATAGTCTTAACCTTAGAAATTCGGGCAGTGAATTTATTAATGTACAAATATTCGAATATCGATATTTTGATCTATGTTGTTCAACCCATTGCATGAGGTAAGTCAGATTACAACTGAATTGCAGTTTGTTTCAAGAAATCTGGCCTAGTACAATACAACACATTAATGTTAAATAAATGGGCTGAAAGAAGGATTATTATGTTTGGATGTGGCTGTTTGGCTTTCTGCCTAGATTGCTTTGTCTTGACCCCAGTAAAATGAAAAACACTTTGGGTGATTTCTTGACTCTCGAATGAAGTTTCTCATAGGTTGCATTTCAAGGTCTAGTCTCAGGGTTTGCGTGTTACAAGACTTGCTAAAGTTACAATACTTTGGAAACACCAAACGCCCCAAATCTATCTGATTTTACTGTCCTGTGATCCTCTTCAGGTTCTCTGTTGCTGCTTGGCTAGGTCAGTTGACATCTCAAATTCTTGCCCAGTGTGAATACTGTGCTCGCTTGATCAATGGCGCTTATAGAATTCAGCGGTGGTTAATGCACTGTGGACAGATTTTTGCCCCCAACAAAACCTACACCAGCTTGAAAAGAGCTATAGGTATTGCAATGCCTTATCGTTAAGATTTGAGGTCAGCGTTGACAATAAACATTTGAGTTTAGTATGTTATAGAGAGAAAAAATTCAGTATTGACTTTTGCTCTTAATTATAAGCGAAAAAGTGTATGATCTACAATGGAATAAAAAAAAACAACCGTTTCTCAAGTGTCAAAGATGCTTTTTTTTATTTTTTTTTGTATTTATACCTTGTGGTCGCACTTTTTTCTAGGATTTATGAAGGCTATGAAACGACTTTTTAAACTATATGCTTACTGAGAAAAGCCGCTCAAAATATTTGTTTAACGCTTGTTAAGAACTTAAAAAGAACGAAAGCTCACACTTATAATAGAGGGAAACCCCAAGCCCGTCAAAATTGGCCCTGTGCCCCTGTAAATGATCCCAAACAAAAGACCTTGTATATAATTCACTCTCTGGCGGTGCTGGATTCATACATAGATGCGCTTCATTTTCAATCAAATGTCTAAAACTTAACGCTTCTGATATAGCGCACGAGATTTGTAATCAGCTTTTAGTCAGGCTTAATATTGAAAAAGGTATAATTTATAAAACTCTTCTACCTCTACCCCTGAAGAGCATACTTATTTGAAGGGCCTGCGTTTGTTATAAAGCTCCTTTTCATCACTGAAACTCTGCTTATTGTGGGCACAGTTTGGCTTTAATGCTACGACCTCCCATTCTCTTTTAAGTGGTTTGATGGTGATCTTTTTTGAGTGAGAATGCAATGGGAAATATTAAAATTTCCATATCTTTGTAATATTAGAATGATGATTATTATTATTTGTTTGATAAAAATGGAAAGAGTAAGCCAACTGTCACAGTTGCAAACTGTTGCGCTGAATTAATACATATATCGGTACATTGTATACCTCCATTCAATTGGAAAATGATACTCAACTGAAATGTTTTCGAGATGACAAAATAACGAACACAGTCATAATGTAACAGCTGACGGTGTCAAGCCTTCCTTTACCATAAGGCTGTGAGTGGAGCCAAGCACAATTGATTTTGGCCTCTCACCTACCGAAATCTCTTGCTAAAAACTCGGGAAACGAGAAAGATTTGAATATTATCCTACCAACTTAGTTTTGTTGAAGGAAGATTTAACGTACTGTACACAAAATCGGCACAGAGGGTAGTGGTAGCTCAGAATAATTGAATGAGGCTTTCGGAAATTTGACGATCAAAGATCACGTTTGCCATCCCCGGAAGTACTCACGATGATTTTTTTGTAAGGGGAAAGAATGGAAGCTGTGTGAAGAAAGCTTGCTGAATTGATTTGTAATTTTAGCTTTCCAATTTTATACCTCGAAATCTCTATTATAGTTTTCTTGGGGACAGATTGGAGCGCGCGAAACTTGCACCTTTCATAAATGATCTCAGACCAAGCGATCTAGAGTTGGCATCGGCATGGCATTATTTCATATTTGAGCTGAGCAAAAACTGGCTATTGGTCGTGATGTCATGCACAAGGAAAGGGGGGGGGTGTAACGGTTGTCTATTTGACGTGAGATGCAAAGTTCGACTAAAGCGGTTCTTTGTGTAAATTGCTGACTTGTGAATTGAAAACAGAGCCTTAATCTGGTTGGAAATGGAATACAACAAACAAGTCAGCATTTTTTTCCTCGAATCTAATGAGTGAATTGGGCCATTCCATAGCTTGGTGTCATTCTGTTCTCTTTTTTTATCGGCAACTTTTACTTTCGTCCTTGTAAAGTTTTGTTTGGTGATTTATTGCCCAACCCTAGCTTGTGGGTCTTGGTTAATTCTTGGGCCTAAATCGCTGTCGACAAACCCACCGTGTACCACTACCACTGTACCAGTTGTATGGTTTGGGTAACACACGGTTACTGATTATAATACTAACACACCCCAGAGGCCAAAAGATCGTCGAACAAACTTGGTGTGACGTCAACTGTCAAGGTTGGCAATGAGCCAGCATCGTCAGTCTTCATATTTTTAGATTGTAACTTGTGCGTCAAAGCGTCACGGGCGCATAAATCCGAGGTTATTCAGAGACCGTGTCAAATAGGATTAGCTTTGATATTTAGGGGACATACGCGGCAGGTTTGTGGTAGATTGATAGACCCATGCTTGGTTTATAAATGCTCTGACCCTATTCGGCGCTCGTTCATTCATAGCTGGTCAGCTGTTCACTGTTCCCTCTTAAACTTTGAGGTTAAAACTTGAGACCTAATGACAGACTAACTCGAAAAAAAATAATTAGTTAGCTACTTTATATTTATAATGTTTAGGCCTATGGCAAAATGGTAATTATCAAGCAATGCACCCCCTTAAACTTTTCTCATAGAGGAGCAGCTTTCTGAAACAGCGAGGACTCTGGCCAGATATCGTCTCTCTATGTTTGTTTTCTTTGTGCCGTAAGTGTTTTAAGTCTGGGTATGTTTGACCGTTATGTGAACAGCGATTTGGACACATTCAGACTTAATACCCCCCCCAACCGTAGAATAACAAACGAGTTGTACAGTAAAATGTTATTTGTTTGTGCCCCCCTCCCCACCTCTCCCCTGACTAAAGCGTAAGTCGAACAACGGACCCTCTTGTCAGCAAGCCAAATGTCGTGATTGCCAAAACGAGACTCATTTTACGTATGTAGCCGTTAAAAAGAACAAAGTCCAGTACGTTTTTTAATGCAGAATAACACGCTATTTTATTACCTGGCGTGGGTTGCTTAACGCCACTCAAAGGCAAGAGTTCCCTCAAAGCTTATTTCAGCATCCATTTCCTTTGTTTAAGGCGTTTTAAAACTATCAAAATGGGGTTTCTATTCGACTTAGTAGACGCTTTCAGGGAAAGGAAACTCGCCTATATCTACCACGTAAATTATTGCTTTTGGTGCGGTTTCAGAATGTTGTGTGTTATGACGTGTGGATGCATTAAATTGAAATGCAATTCTCGCACGATGCTCAGATATTTTATCTAAGGGTATTCAGATATTCACGTCCCTGTTTGACCGTGCTTATGACTTTCTAGCAGGTTTGCAACTCTGGTGTCTAAAAATAGAGTTATGCCACAACTAAAGGATCATTAGGAAAATTATGTTTAAAAGGAACCATGATGTCATAAATTATTGAATTAACTTTATGAAGGGGCCAGTTTTATAGCAACCGTTACTTAACACCCCCCCCCCCCCCTGAAGTCCGCTTCCTTTTATACAGTCCCGTTTATTATTAGACATTTCCAATTAAATCTGTATTGTCCCGTTAACTGTCTTTATTTCTTTCAACCTCCGAAACTTAATCGGTCCATATTGATCTCCCTGGAGATGTATGTCGCTAAATGTTTTATGATGCCTCTCTTAGCCTAATCCCTTTTCTAAATCCTTTAATCATCGCCGTGACTTGGCTGGATCTCGTGGGCTGCTTCTTTGTGTAAGATCCTGCTAAATATTGTATGATGCTTCTTTTAGCCCAACCTTTTTCTGAGCCCTAGGTTAGTCGCTTTGATTTTGCTGAACTTGTTAGCACTTAAACCCTTCAATCTAGCGACGGTTGCGCATTGTGTTGGTTTATAAGCTACTGTGCGGCTTAATCAAGGCTTTTAGTGTTTAACGAGACAATAATTGTAACAATCTACGGGCTTAACACAGCCTTCAGCACACAGTGTATAAGATCTACGTATACGAAACGCGCGCGGAGACTTTCCCCCGCTATAGAGATGACCCTCCACAGATAAAGATCTTACGACCGTGCAGTTTAATGACCACTTAAGTAGTCAGTAATGTTGGTGTAGGCCCGTTAGATCTGCATAATTGTTATGGAATAACGGCTGTATTGCAGGACGCATAAGGAGTAGGCTGAGCATATCATGACTCGCTGGGCTGAAATCGCAGTAGGTGTAGGAGTGTAGAAAAATGTGATGAACACTTTCTGCAGGTAATTTGTTGAAAGGTGTGTCTCCGGGAAACACAATGAGAGCGTGGCTTGCAAGGCTTTCTCATGTGATGGAACAGGGTTTGACCGCCACACCACGGGATACCGTCACCGATAACTGGAGAATGGGGGAGAGATGCAGCTGACCGAAAGAGTCATAAGGAAACTATACGAGATTCTTGCTTTAGTGGGAGGGGCAACCTACAGGGAGCTTTTCTAATTTTGAAAGGTTCAGTAAATCTGAGACGGGCTTCGATTATTGACGCTATAAGTTCAAATAAGCGGTATTTAATGAACTTCACCTGTTATACCGCAACTGTTACTTATTTACTTACCTACTACTACTACTACTACTACTACTACTACTACTACTACTACT
>BMAT01006159.1:42627-54619 GCA_019649035.1 Elysia marginata
ACTACTACTACTACTACTACTACTTCTACTTCTACTTCTACTACTACCACTACCACTGCCACTACCATCACCCGCCACCACCACCACCACCAGTGCTGATCAGTTGAATACGTGCCAAGTATTATAAACTAAGGAGCTGCCAAAACATAACGTTGCTTTTGCACTTTAGTAGAGATAATTATCCTTGAATCTTCGCCAACCTAAGCCTAGATCGGCTAGGGATGAAGCCCCTACCAAATACCGAAATGAACCGTGCTGTGTCGCCAGTGAGTTGACGTGCCCAAGGACTGCGTTATTGAAAGAAGCCCATTCTCATCCTAATCACCATTTAAACCAACAAAGGAGCAGTAATTAAAGCGCATCACTCCAAAATTTGAATCAGATCTTTTACTGCCGATAACAGGGTACTCATTGAACACCTGAATGAAGGGTGGGAATATGTGTAAAGAGCCTTTGCTTCGAACTCAACACACACCGCCACGAAAACTTACATGAAATCCACGCCAGTGCATCCTCTACAGCTTATGGGTTTTTTTTTCTCTCATCACCTCATGAGTCGCTAACTAGGATGTGCGGCCCGATAACCCGCCTGCTCTAAAAACTATAATATGCATTCAGTGTTAAGACAGTTTACTTTGTGAGGTCTGCTTGAAAACTATGGATAACACTAATAATTTTAACGTCCCCTAATCTTCTCGGAGCTGCTTCTATCGAGACATCCATAATATGCTTCAACCCCTTAGAGTTTCGACACCCATGCGGTTTGGGGTCAGTTTCAAGTTCGTATCATTCTCTGCGGGAGGGGAGAAGAAATGGCCGATTACATCTGTGCAATGCTCATGGTGTGTACACTGCACAGTCTGTAGTCTGATGCACAGCAGGTGCAGTTAACACAGCTAATGTTGATGACCACAAATCTGTGTATTACCGGAGACACCAGAAAAGACAGACGGGAAACTTGCCGGCCGAACCCGATTTCTTTAATTTGTTTTATCGAGGTGTAATCGCCTATCAGCTGAGCTAGATGTAACTCGCGGCGGTAAACAAGACTGGGCAGACTTTAAGCAGGGGTTTAAATATTTCAGATTTAAACTGATTTTAGAGCAAATTTTTACTCGAAAAAAATGGATCAGTAATTCAACACCTATTTGCAATTAACCTTTTGCAGTATTAAACCTAATCAAGAGCACAACTTCTGTTCCTATAAGCCTTTTAGAAATTCGCCTTGCATATTGTTAGTCTATGATTCCAAAGCACTAAGAGTCTCATGTCGTTTTCAGGTGGGTTTTTTTGTCATCGGTCATTGACAACGTTGTTAAAGGTATTAATAAGATGTATGATTGGTCAACTAGGCTGAGGAAAATAACTGAAGCGCGCAAATACTTGGGACAATCACTCTATGATTTAACTTAGGTATGAAGGAATAGAGACAGATTGAAGAATTCTTACAGACACAAACATAAACAAAAAACGTTTAATTTCTCAACATAGTCGCGACCTGAAGTAACACAAGTCCGCCATTTTATCTTTGACCTTGATTAATCCTTGGTAATACAGATCGATGAATTTTTTTGCTAATTAAACCAATATTCAACTTAACAAGAAACGTCTGCTCTTCTTTTAAATTAGGCCAAGTCATAAAAAATGTGATCGCTTTCTCGTACAATGGCCATTATTCCCCATGAATGAAAGCATAATATCTCGTTCAACGTCCAATTGAGGATAAAAAGCACTGATTTAGATCCAGGTGTGAAATCGTTGCTTTTGAAACGGCCATACATCTTACTCCCAAACAAGTGCAGATTGTCTATATGACTTCGCATGTTTTAATCGCCTTCTTTACTTCTCATTGAGCTTAGTTTGTTTGGTGAATCAATAAAGACGACTGTCGCTCTTACCACGTTACACTTAGCTGGGCGCGCTGAAGGCTATAGTGCAGTAAACTGTCATGTATTGGGTGCAGAGGGTGATGGTCGGATTTGGGCTGTCCTGTGAGCAGCTTTGTCGAACAGACTTGTGTTCACAAAGAGAGAAAAGAACGAAGGATTATCCTGGGCTTCTCGTTTTGGCATATTGCCCCCCCTGTGGGCGAGCAGAAATGATGTAAAATGTGCTGAACTTTGCTTAGTTTGCTGTAGAGTCTGAATCGAGATGTTCTCATCCAGCCCAAATGTAAACGGAGTTGTGCCTAAAAGTCATTTTGATCTCTCTCCCAATGCTTGCCATGAGTTAGAACATTAGCAAATTCAAAAATTTTTATGAGTAAAGGGCCGGCCCTTTACACGCTAGCGTTAAACATACGTGATCAGAGGTGTGCTACGTTTTGGGTAACTGGCCTGGGTTTAGACCGTCTCGATCTGAATGTTCTTGTGCTGAGATAAAATGTTGTAACATAATTGTCATCGAAAATATGGTGGTTGGTCTTTCTAGGTCATCTCAATTTTTCAAAATTCTAAGAACCTCACTTCAAAATCCTGTGGCATGAATTGAGCTCTCATTCCGTGGAAAGTAACACGCCCTTTTTGTGCGGTATCTCAATAGTTGTGTCACGCTCCATTGAAAACAAGTGTTATAGAGTGATAAACTAGTGAAACTAATCTGATAATGCTGACCAACCTTCAACTGCGGTTTAGGTTCAGGTGTCGATATCATACCCTTATCGTAATATTGTTGGAATTGGGGGAGGGGGCCTCTCAGTTTTACAGGTTTTTTTTTTTAATTTTCCCCCGGAAATCAAGCTGACCAGCATGAAATTATTGGCATCATTGCCTCATGTTTAACTCACATGCTTTCTTTTGTTTCGATTGTTTGTTGTATCTTAAAACTCCTCTCCTTTGCCCTCCCCCGCCCCCCTCTTTCCAAGCCTTAACGTCACTATGCACATAATAGTTATGGTCTCATGTTTCACTTTGTTTTCTCCTCTTTGTTGTTGCTGTTTAAAACGTTTTTATCGTAATATCCTCTGTCCTCCCTGTAAGATAAGATAAGATAATTCTTTATTAATCCCCGTAAGGAAATTCAATGCACATAGTATAAGATCAACTGCCTTCACTTCACTGTAATCTTAACGCATGTTTTATTACTATTGGACTCACTGGACCGATATCTAATCGGAACTGAGCGCCTCAGGTGGGCGGATGCCGTGGCTGCCTCCTCTAGTCTGCGTCAGTGTGTCAGCAGTCACGTCTTGCATTTTGGTCGGTTCCTAACTTACTAGCACATTTTGTGAAAGTTAAAGTTGAAGTAATGATTAGTTTCAGTTCAGCCTTTCTCTCTCTCTCTCTCTCTCTCTCTCTCTCTCTCTCTCTCTCTCTCTCTCTCTCTCTCCCTTCCCCCCTCTCTCTATCTCTCTCTGCATCAAATAAAATTTTTGAACATGGAGATAAAATGGTTTCACCTTTAGCCCATTGATAAGGTTCCCTTGCCTGTGTTTCTCGTCAGTGATGTTTGTGCTAGCACGGAAACGCCGAGACCGCAAGCACTCCACAACACACAAGACCGATGCTACTTAAACACAGTGGACTCCCTTCGTGGTGACATACAACCCTGCACTGCCTGACATCTCAAATATTCTTAAAAAAAAAAACAAACAAACCAATAACAACCTCCCCATCCCGTATTTATCCAGAAAGTGTAAAAAATCGATACCAGAGCTTCATATGACAGCATTTAGCATACTACAGTATTGGGGACATACTAGTCCGTTCTACGATATATTTTAAATGTAACAAATCAGTGCGAGTTACAATCTTACTTACTTTCTTTCTTGATTGGCGAAACAAGTCTTACACGCTTCTCTGTCTCTGTCTGTCTGTCTCTGTCTGTCTCTCTGTCTCTTTCTCTCTCTCTCCCTCCGTTTCTACCTGTCTATCTCATCTTTGCCATTATCATTATCATCACAAAAACAAAAACTGCATCTCTAAAGAATCCTCTTTTTAAGCACGTCAGCAACCAACACACTAAAGCCCGTTTCTCATGACGCGTATCCCATACAGAAGAGTCCGGACCATCTATGAACCACTAAGCCTATGTATCACCTAAACTCGTGGGGAAGCGAAAACGCATCACCGGTACATAGACGGTCCGGACGCTTTGTGTGAAGATGGCTTAATTCGGCCGATCGAAACCAAACTGTTTTTGTCTATTCATCAGTCGCTAAACCCCATCATTCTCTATCTACACTCCAAGGTCGCTCAGAGGATTATAATTCATACCACGATACGCAACAAATCTCAATGACCAAAGATAACCATATCAGAATGCATGTCTCTTTGGTGAACTGCCGATATCATGGCTTTGGTTACGTCACGTCAATGTTTGATTAGGATGAAAGCAAACTGTTTGCTTAGTTGTCAAACTGTGAGGTGGTAATATGAAGAGAAGAGGGATACTGTTTTTGTATTCTCTGCGTAGTTTAATACACAATCATCACCATTAGTAAATATCCACATCTGCCGCTTCTGTTTCTTCTTCCTCTACTTCTTGTTCTCCTCCCTCTTCTTCCTCTACTTCATCTTCTTCTGATTGCTCTTCTTCTTGTTCTTGTTCTTCTTCTTCTTCTTCTTCTTCTTCTTCTTCTTCTTCTTCTTCTTCTTCTTCTTCTTCTTCTTCTTCTTCTTCTCCTCCTCCTCCTCCTCCTCTACAGCTAGCTATCGCCGTTATCATTGTTATTTTTATACCCAGCTGATTTTTTGTATCGTTAATGCCATTGGTATTGTCATTATCGCTCATTAAGTACATGCAGGTTTGAGACAAGTAGACCTACATGGACAAATAAAGCGGCAACTAGATAGAGAAGGGGGAAGGCGAGCCAGAGATGGTATATATAGTAGACTGACAAGCAGGCAGACAGGCAGGAAGACCGATTGACAATTGACACCTCCATAGGATGAATACGTCTTACTTTGAAAGATCGATGTATTTTTCCCGCTATTACTTTGACCAAGAGAAAAAGAGGATACAGTGCCTCGCCCTCGTGCTGTGTGTGTGTTAGAACTCTAAAGCTCGGATACATTCCCATGCTCACCAAGCGAAAGCAACGACCATCGGTACTGAGTAATTCGGTTACACCAAGTTACAATACAGGAAGGATTGTTGGTCGGTTCCACCACGAACATGTTTGATTATCCCAAGGTTATAGTACATCTTGTTGTATTGTGTGGCCTCTGTGAGGCCGATGACCTGGAGGTATGAGGTGGCCTAGAAGTAACGGTACAAACATTGGCCACAGGGATAGCTCTCAACCCAAGTTGCAGGGGGTAGAGGAATTATGCAAAGTAGAGAGAGGAAAGATGAGTAGATAGAGGTGTTTAATTATATTGTATTATCAAAAGAAATAGTCGACAACTTACGATAGACTGGGAAACGGGAAGGCGGGGGAAAATATAGCTAAATCGCTTGAATTGATAGATAAACAGGCAAGTAGGCAGGTTGGTAAATACATAAATAGCCAGACCGATAGATAGATAGATAAGCAAGCCGGCTGATTGATCGGAGGATTGACTGGTAGATATTTGAATAGATAAGTAAACGAGCAGACAGGTGGAAGCATAGGCATCCGGGCAGATAGAACCATAAACATATAGATAGATAAAATGATAAAATATTATTGTATTAGAAAGTTCTTGAGGGAAAGAGGAGTAACTTTGAGCATCATAGCTAAAAAGAGAGAGAGAGACAGAGGAGGGGGAGAAAAGAGGATGGGGGGGGGGGNGAGAGAGAGAGAGAGAGAGAGAGAGAGAGAGAGAGAGAGAGAGAGAGAGAGAGAGAGCACTGTGGGTCTTGTTTTGCTTTATCGTGGCTATTGTCCTATCATTGTTACCTATCTTGCTTCCGATTAATCACGCCTCGAAGTTAAAGTAAAAGTAACGCGAAGCAATATTTGTATTCCTTTGTTTTAAAGTATTCTGTATTTTCTTAAACGACATTTGAAGCAGTTTTCATTTACGTCTTTCTCTTTCCAACTTGAAAACGGACAGAGGATGCCTAAACTCCCTTTAAAAACTACAGATACATCTCAGCAGTTTGCTCCTTGATGACTTTGACCTGGCTACTTAGGGTCACCACACATCTGGTATATCTGGTATTACACGCGCGCGTACACGTTATATGGAGTAACGGGTCAATCCACAGTTATCAACGTCTTTCTTTCTCTGTGTGTGTCTCTCTCTGTCTCTGTCTGTCTGTCTGTCTCTCTGTCTGTCTGTCTGTCTGTCTCTCTCTCTCTCTCTCTCACTCCCTCTGTCTCGGGTGTCTAGGCCTACCTCAATCTCTCGCCATTAACTGACTCCAGGGTCCAGGTTTATCAATCAGTGTCCGGCCAGGGTCAATACACCAGCCTTTCGGGGTCAGCTCGAGGTCAAGTTACATTCTGGACTGACGTGGCCTTGCCTGGTCGGAATCTGCCGGACACTGTCCGACACAGCTGACTTGGCAGATTGGCAGTTTGGCTGGCCGAATGGGCCGTCAAGTTTGGATACATTGCAGAACTTGTACATGGCTGAATGACCCAAGGCCTAACTTCTCATTTAGACCATGAAGCGAGGAGATCTAATTCTTCATTGTTGCACTGTATTTGTTTGTCGTAATTTTTCGAGTGTAAATGCCTACGAAAATTAAGTGTCGTGACTGTATTTTCTAAGGTTTTTCGCCATTCTATTCTTTCCAAATCCTATGACATTGTTACACGAAAACCGCTGAATTTCTTTAAACTTGAAGTGCCTATACTGGATAAAAAATCACTGTGCCGTTACATATCGAAAAGAAATCGCCTATTAGTAAAAATCCCCTCTTTGTCTTTGTATTGTTTCTTGCGTTTAACCAAAATGGTTTGGCCACTGATTTTACATCGAAACATTTTCTCCTTATTTGCCCCACCTTGACCTCAACAAAACCCAAAACAGTTTTCATAGATTTATATACTTGTAGAATTTATGATATTGTAGATTTTTTAAATCCCGGATTGTACCATGAGCTTAAGTTGAAAAACTATTTAACTTTACAAGAAAAGCATCAGCAACAGCTGCAGTTGCCAGTGTAGTAATTGGTTTGTCAGTCAATTAGCTCAGAGCTAACCCCGCCACCCCAGAATAATGGATTGGCTAATTCGTTCAATGGAACAAAGAGATACTGGGCTAGACGTTCTCAATACCAGGCCAACCCGCCCAAATATAAACAAACATGTGCACATGATATTATATCATTTTGATCTTGCTCTTCCAATTCTTGGTATGAGCTGGAAAAAACAATTTCGACAATGTTTTGAGTCGAGGGTCGGCCCTTTACAAGCAAGTATCAAACATACAGATATTGAGAGATGTGTTTAGTTTTAGTAAACTGGCCTGGGTTTAGACCGTCTCGGTACCGAGGCATTCTTCTTCTTTTTCCCTTTTTTTTTTGTTTGTGAAAATTAAGAATGAAAGTGACATGTTTGGCTGGCTGAAGTTATTTTGTCATTCGGCAATAAACCTCTTCAGCGAAACGTTTTTCTTTTATAAAAGTGGAGTTTGCTCGGAAACTTGATGTAAAAGCCTCATTGATTGGCTGTGAGCTTTAATACTGTTGGCTTTTTGGGTAAACAGGACAAAACTATTGGGTTGGGGTGGGAGAAGGGATGAAGCGCAGATGTTTATCCAATTGCATACTACAGGCCTACTGTTGCTTTGCTGCAGTGACTGATCATCACTTTTGTATTTCGACTATATTGTTTTTATAAAAACCGTGCCGTGTTTTCAAGGTGGATAACCTAAAGTGTAAACATTGCACTTGGACAGGCAGCTTGACCTGGCCATTGTGTCCGCTTGGGTTGGTTCTAAGTTTGTCAATGTGTCATCCCGAGATGTTAAATAGTTTAAAGATCACTAAACAGAAAAAACCGCTGTGACGAGAACAGATGGTTTGACACGGCCCTGATGTGCGCAGTTTTGTTGGTCTTAAGTCTGTAAAGATAGTAAGACACTCAGCGTGAGCTAGATAGCAGGGAGTCGTTAGAGAACTCCTGACTTCTCAAAGGGCGAGGCGACACGCAGGTCTTGACTCCCAGGAGCTTTCCAGGGATGTAAAGATATCACATCCACGAATCGATCAACATAGAGAGATCACATAACAAAAACAAGTACAAACTTTCCTGATAGATGAGCTCATGAGACACCAGCTGTTTGGTAGAGTCAAACAATCCTGATTGTATTATGTCCTGATGGCGCTCTGACATGTGACATGTTAGACTGACATGTTTTGTTTTAGTAGGTTTAATTAAGCACTCGGGTGTATGTGGATAGATTTGGTGTTATCAATAAACTTTATTAGGTCAATCCATGGGTGGCGTGATCTTTACCCCCTTTGTGAGAAAAAACCAAAAGTTTAAAAGCGTGTTTTTTTTAATTGCGTAATGCATTAAAATGCTCTAGGTGCTTCACGTTGGCTTCTCATCAGACCATTACCAACCAATTACTGTCTGAGCCCATAGAGGAACAGCAGTCAAAACGCATCACTCTTGCATACTGACAAGAGATTTCATTCCCCGTGGCCGGGTACTCATTGACGCCGGAGTGGGGCGAGGGTATGTGTGTGAAAAAAGAAAGACAACATGTCAAGCGAGGGTTCGAATCCCGCATCTCTCCGTCCAAGAAGCGAGTGTCTACCATTAGACCACGGTGCCGCGCACTTGTATGCTTGACCTATTGTAGCCATCACGGTTTTCTCATACCACATACCTGAGGATTGCAAATTAGATTTAAAGCTTACAAAAAAAAAGATCAGCCTAAGGGTTCCATATTTTGAGCCTTGAAATTTAGCAACATAATCGACGCAAAAGAAACTCCCGTAAAAGGGTAGCTGGAAAGCGGGTTGAAAACAAGGCCTTCAACTCAACATCTTTGTACATGGACAAGCATGTCTTTGAAGCTACATAGAGTTATGTTCGTGTCATTGGCAGCCGCCACTTCGAGCAGGCCGTGCAAAAATCATGTCAGGTGGGACCACAGGTTAACCATATTTAATTAAAGCTTTGATTATTATGGACCCCCCGCCCCCAGTTGCTCCTCCGGCATATTGCGACTCGAATCTTGAGCCAATGTAGCAAATATCACAGGGTTTCGAATAACAAGGTCGTAGGTCTAACTTTTTGCAGAAGTTTGGACATGATCACTTCAAAGATCAGGCAGCCTGAAATTAATGAAATACGAAAAAGAAGAAAAAAAACTATTTCTTCATAATTCATGCTGTTTGTCAATTTTTAATTCGTTTTTTTTTTCTTACAACCAAGTTAAATGGACTTGCGACTCTGTCATTCTTGACCCGCACAATATCGTGGCTGGTTGGTCACGACCTTACTAAATATTGAAAATTAGGCCTACAATGTTCAGGTCAACTGACTGATTTAAATGCCCAGTGTTTATCAGCTGGCTTAGTGATCTACTGCTGGCGATGGCTCTTTAACTTTCGCGATATGTGTGTGTTTACCAGTCAATAGTAAAGCTGAGAGTGAGACTGCATGTAGTTCTTGCACCTGCACGTGTGGTGGGGGTAAGGGTTGTGAAGATGTTTCGCAAGACGACCTACTTAACGCTAACAATGACGTAGCAGAGCTGAGACCTAAAGAGGTAAAATGTCTCGCATCCAGGGTGTAAGTCGGATGTCGCAATTATCACCTGTTTCTGTTTGGAACAAAACATTTTCCTATTGTTCCAATAGCCAAAAATTTCTTAACATTATCAATATATTGGGAAAGATATTAAAACTTTTGTTGGTTTAAAATATAGAGACAAAGAAGAAAAAAAAATAAACTTCTAAATGGTGTTAAAAAAAAAGAAAGATTTTCGACATCCGATTCATTTGCCCTGGGTGCGAGACCAATTCTCTCTGCACATACGTTCTGATATAACCGTTACGGCCCGTAACACGGGGTTTGCGAGACCTGATGCTGCTGAGAATACGTTACATGCACGTATAGTATTCTTATAGACTGCACATGTGCGTCACACGCGTCAGGACTGTGCAGTGATAAGGACACGAGAGTATTTGAAATCTGAAACAGGTGTATTATTGATTCACTGATCTATTGTGTAAATTGAAAAGCAAGCTGACATGATCAGTTCGTGGACTCGACAACTCTGTTAATAGAGGAACATTAAGGTCGCGGTGATAAGTAGAGGTGGTTTTTGCGACCAGAGACCTTAAAACTAATGGGTTGTATTAGGTATCGGTTGATTTAGATTTAGGAAAGCCGCAGACCGTAATAACCCTAATATGAAAATAAAAAAATAATAACAATAATAATAATAATGGTGATGATAATAATGATAATAGTAATAATAATTATTATGATGATATTACGGAGGAGAATACAAAAAAAAGAACAACAAAAACATCAACTACCACAACCGTTATAGAGATACTCTTTATGCTGACAATAGTTAAGAAGAGAAAGATTAAAGTAATTAGTGGCTAAAGCAATTGTTGCGGGGGTCCAAGACGGTCTTTTTTTTCTAACGTAAACAGTAGGCCTACTGCACAATACTTTTCCAATAACTAAGCCAAACGTGTATACATTTGCGAATTTGGCACCAATATTACAGTCGATGATATGAATGATATCCCAAGCATAACCTGGTCGAATGTCGAGATATTCTTTATCACGGACGCGCATCACTCGAGATAATCACCTCCTGTTGTTATCTCTCGACCTACTGACACAAGGGTAGGTTTAATGATCTCCTTTTTTTTAGGTCCATACAGGCTCTGATAAACATTGAATGACGTCTCCAACATTTTAAATTATTCCATTTATGGCATTGTCACATACTGAAATCATGACACCTTAGATCCGCGACCCTTACGTTGTAGGTGTCTGAACTTTACCCGTGACTAAGATAAATAGTACAGGTGTGGTCAAGTTTTTATATAAACTCACAAATTAAAAAAAAACAACAACGCCCTGTAGTATCTATTGGTGATGATATTTGCTCCGAAAAACGAAACACTCGTAAGACGCCGTATCCGTCGCTGTTGCATCCGTCCCGTAACATTAAAGAGATTGAAACTCGCAGCCGCGGCGTGAGGTAGTTATATTTCAGGTTAGAAAAGTTGATTTGCAGAACAAGAGTGCCATGTGCACGCAAAAGAAGCCGGGAGAGGGGGGGGGTAGGGGGGGTGTTCATAAACCAGCCTTCATCAGCAAGCAGGGCAGTTTTGAAATGTTGATTTGCAGAACTGACTAACATTTACACGTACATGCAATAAATGGAAACTAATTTGTTCTGGTTTTTTGTTGCTTTTTTGTAACAGTAACTTTAACTTTGGGTCACTTTCTGGGTGTTATTTCTGTCTGTCTGTCTGTCTGTCTGTCTCTCTCTCTCTCTCTCTCTCTCTCTCTCTCTCTCTCTATCTATCTATCTATCTATCTCTCTCCCTCTCTCTCTGTCTCTGTGTATGCGCGTGTCTAAATACTAATGTAGAAGTCACAACACTTGGAGTATACCTAAGAAGTAGATAAGCATCCAAAAAGGATGCATGTACGATCTAAATAAAACGTAATAAAAGAGCAGATACACAACCTATCACTCAGTGAGACAAGAGAGAAACACAATACAGTCGAGAAATATACATAAAAACATTTCGGCTTTATTTTACTGACTTCTTCATTCACAATTTACATCAATGTTCAATCACTGAGTACCACAACAATGACAAATGCATGTATAATATCTTGTACATTAGGTAAAATGTAGGCTAGTAGTGGAGTAGTCATTAAAGGACTCAACACAAATTTGCAGCACGGTTAATTCGAGGTGCTGGGGGAAGGGCTAATTAGGTTCGAAATATGAGAACTTCGGGTTAAATGATGCTTGACAAAAGAGAGAAAAACTTGCCAGTAGGGAACCTAAAATAGATTCTGAGTTATCAGAGTTCAGTTAAAATGGACTCCTTGGTACATGACGTGTGTTTCTGTCTATCTGTCTCTCTGTCTCTACATCCCCCTCTCTCTCTCTCTCTC
>BMAT01006159.1:60893-83257 GCA_019649035.1 Elysia marginata
TATATGTTTTTTATGATCTTGAAGTCTTTTCTGTCAATGTTTATGTAAAGAAAGGAGGTATAAAACAGAGTGTAAATAACAATAGGCTTCACTGTGCCCTCAACTCCAATGTTGAACCTGTTATTCCTCAGCTCTCAGATGAAAGGTCAGAGAAGCCGTTTTTTTCAGTTATTTTTCTGTTTTTTTTTAATAAACACACTAATTTGAAAAAGATTGATCCCATGAAAAATGACATTTCAGTGCCCCTTAATGGCATATTGTGTATGTATATTTATGCAAGTAGGTAGCCCCAGGATTTTCAGTTATTTTGCAGAAAGGTTGAGTGGCATCCCTGAGAGATAGTGGAAATTCATCTCTTCTATTTTAATAATTAAGGGTGAGAAATTCAATTGGCCGGGTAGCCAACCATTTCTTTAGAGGTTATGGGCAAATTTTTGTTTACTCCCCTGTGTCCACAGTACTAATAGGGTAGCTAGGTGTCTTAACCCTGCCAAGCCTGACTCCCTAGATCTGTTTATCATTATTACCTGTGTTTACAGCATTCTGCCGAGGCCTAGAATCTGTATATACCAGGATTTCAGCAAACGGAATAACCCAGCCTCTATCTTGGTGAACCAGGACATGGGCTTGAAGGGTTAAGACTCTGGGGGAAAGTGAAGGAGGTGTTTGAAGCAATAGTAAACTACCTCTCTCGTAATAAGGGCCCTACACCTTATTTCTTGAAACACTGAGTGTAGGACTAACTTAACTTCATCCTAGTGACTGTCTCTAACTAATAAGCTGTTGTAAATTGTCTACAGGATGGTGAAGCTTTATAACAAGTTACACCGCTCTATTGACTGCCTGAAATTCTTCACCTGCAACGAATGGCAGTGGTCCAACTCCAACCACGACATGCTAAAACACCAGCTCTTGCCCTCTGACCTCAAAGTGAGTAGCTTTGACGTTTGGACTGGACTCCCGGATTTCAAAAGATGCTTACAACTGGCTTATCTTGCCCCCAACCTAACAACTGCTTTTTTTTTTAATCTCCAACAACTTTTTTTTCTGTTTTTGAAATAGTGACTCAGGAGGCAATAAAATTAGATCTAGGTCTATCATTTAACAAAGCCAGACCAACTGAAAATTTTTAGTTTACACTGATCATAAAAGATGCAAAGTTTTCACTATACATAGTTGCAATCTAAATCTTTAATTTCTGTTTTCTTAAAAGTATGAAAAGTTGAGAAGGATTAAAGCAGGTTTGAGCTCATACAATGTCTAGGTAATGAATTTTGATGATAAATTTGTTTGTGGAAGTTTATTATTGAAAAAAGAAATGCTCATTTCTTTCTTTCTTTTTATTTATATCCATGTCAGATGTTTTACTTTGACCCCCTTCCCTTGCACTGGCCAACCTATATTGAGAACTACTGTCTGGGGGCCAAAAAGTATGTGCTCAACGAGGATCTGTCAGGCTTGCCGGCTGCTAGGGCTCACATTCGCAAGTAAGTTGAGCTGTGCTTGTTGAAAAATTCTAGTGCAAACCTCCGAAATACTAGTCTCGTAGTTCTAAATCTTCTAACAGTGAGGTTTTTTTTAGCTCTATTACTTTGTTAGCTTTGAACTTTACTTCAAAATTGGTGAGGTCCAGTTATTCTAAATCGAATTTTTCAATGTGGTCTTTCGATTTTCTTTCTGTTCCCTAACAATTTCACTTTTTCAAAGCATTAAAGGCTATATGGAGCAAAACCTACATAGAGGTTTCTTTGGCCTATAGAATCACTGAGTGTGTCAGCTTATGGATGGATTATGTGAGAGAGGGAGGTGCTTCTACCAGTAATAGAGCAGAAAACAGGGATGTAATTTTTTTAGATTTAAGCTGATTTCAGCTTTTTTTCCTTCAAATTTGGGATTCAGCTCAAATTATTTTCTCAAATTCATTGAAAAAAAATGAGTCAGTAATTCAACACTTGCTTGTCAATAACCTTTTGCAGCATTCAACTTTTAAGAGCACAACTCCTTCTCCTGTAAACCTTGTATAGAGTTGCTTTTGCCTATTGTTACACTATAGTTCTATTGATTCCATAGCACTAGAAGTCTCATGTCATTTAAAGCTTTTTTTTTTCATTGGCCATTTACAACCCTAAGAAAATAGCCCAAGTAAAATTTACTTGATCTCTTGCCTGTATTTCAAAGTTTTTGTCTACTAACAAGAGATACAAATACTAGAGATAGGGCAGTGGGGCAGAGTGGGTAGCAAATTAGACTCGTGACACAGCGGTCAAGGGTTTGATTGCTGACCATGCCATGTTGCAATTGCCTTAGGAAAGCAATTTACCCTATCTTTCCCTAGTTCATCCCCCCTGTAAAATGGGTATCCAGCTACAGGCAATGCCTGAATTGGTGATATGTGCCTGCAACACCCTGCATATGGGTTAAAAGTGTCCTTTAAACGTACTGGTCTGCTGATGTATTCGTGGGGCTGCTCTTGTGGCGAAACAGTTATGCTGAAGTCAAATTTCCAAAAAGTATAGTGTAATTGCAAAAGAAAAAAAAATATGAGGTTACTGTAACCAATAAACTCAGCCCGTGCAGATTTGCCATGAGATATGCTTAACTGATTTACTGCTGTTCAGCTGTTTGAAAGTAAGATTTACTAATACAATTGTATTTGTGATTGTCTACCCTACTCCAGGCTCAGAATTATTCGCTATGTGTTCAACTCTATGGTGGCGGTGATCCTGTGGCGTGTTCTGATCGCCAAGTCACAGTTTGCTCGCAACCTCTGGTTCTTCATTGTGGGCCTCGTGTACAAGTTTGTCCAGCATTTCCGCATTACCAGCACAATGAACAAATCCTAAAAGGGGGAGAAGATTGCCAATTTGGTCAAATCAATTTTGTTTTCCCTAATTATCTTATTCAAAACCTAAGTATCTTGTTTTGTTCAAAAGAAACTGTTGTTTGATTTTGGATTTTTTTTTCTTTATAATCTCATGGCAGCCATGTTTCTACTTGATCATTGAATTTTGATCACAATCCTGTACAAAACAAGCTTTCATGATTATCAGCAACCCTGAGCTTTACTTAGCTTTTCCTTTCCTCTATGCCACATTGAACGTTACCTCTTGATTCTGGAAAGCCAGCGATCAATCACCATTATATGTAGACTTCTAATGGGGGGGAAAAAGCTGTGATGATAATAAAGTTTATATACACGGGAAAATGTAGTGCTATAGAAATTTGAAAAGAGATGTTTTTGTGTGGGGAAAGCTGAGGCAATAGAATATATATGTGTATAGGAAAGTTTACCTGGATAAAATTTGAATTAAGAAACTTTGATTGGGGATTTAAAGTTTTGAAATTTTCAGGCTGGGTTTACGTTTTATGATAGGGAATATGTGAAATATTTTTGTATTGAAAGTTTGCATTGGAGGTCTGAGGGCAAAGTTATGCAATTTTTTGAAAAATCTTTGTCAATTTATTTTCTCAACTGAAAAAATCACAGGCTTTGTTTGCCCTTAGAAAAATCCAGCCCAAAAGTTCTTGGCATGAACTATTCGCTTAATTTTTTTCCTATCTCTCCAGAAAAAAGAGTGTTTTGCATGAACTGATTGATGATTGCCTTACATTACAATGTTATGTTTCTGCCTCTTGCTCTTCTCTTTCCTTTTGCTGCTTTTAGCATGGAGAAAAAACTATCTTTTTCTCTTATGCTACCAGTATATTGATGGCAGGCACATCAAACCTCTGATGTTAATATAGATAAAGAAACCACATCAGAGGTTTGATGTGCCAGTCATCGATATGTCTTTTACAAAAACAAAGACACACAGTTTATGCCAAGGAGAAATTCCAAGAAAAATTTTTGCTTGCGAGAGAAAAGTACAACAGAACATTTTAAAGAAGTGAAAAAAAAACCTTTTTTAAAAAAAAGCAATCTATACAGCACAAGCTTTTTATAAATGATTGAATTGATAAATAATATATGAACATAACAAAATTCTCAATTGCGATTGAAAATGTTGTGTTAGATGATTAGATCAGTTTATCAAATCTGGACTTATTTCAGTCATAAGTATCAAACAGCAGTGAAGCATGTTCCTATTTGCTTCTAAATTTTTCCAAAATCTTCTATTTGGAAACAAATATTTAATGAAGATTGCCTCCTCAAGATATTTAAATGGCAACAAAATGTGAAACCTTTCCATTCTGTGAGGAAGCTAAGCAAAGGTTACACTAGGTGTTTTGTGGTGTAAGCAGAATAAGCTTGGTTTTAAAAAAAAATAAAAGAAGGAAAGGGTAACAAGAGGCGAAGGTTGTTAAAAGTATTGGGTTTCTTGCATGCTGGTTTTGGCCTATTTGTGGATTATGCATGTTGCATTTATTAGCTTCACATTGTAGGCTTGAAATTTGTATTTATATTTGTGTCATGTGTTGTTCCACTAGGTATTATAAACATATTTTTTTACTTTGCCTCTTTAGACGGGAAAGAACTAGTCCCTGGGTATTGAGGCAATCATGTGCAATGAAAGGGCTCTGAGACTGAAGGAGCACTATCTAAAAGTAGAAGATACCAAGTTTTCTTTATATTTGCTGAGTGCAGTAGTTGATATTAATTTTCATAAGTGATACAAGAAATCGATAAGACTATGGTATCAAGAGCCGTTGAAAATGGACCACCATATACTATGGGTTTATTATAAAGCTATTCAGAACAGAAGGCTATTATTGTAAATTACCGACAGACCTTCACCTCAATATGCTTTAAGCTTTTGTAACTTCTGTTGTTCTAGGAAAAGCTTTACAAGTCTAGTCTCTAATGGGCATTTTTATTCAAAGAGCAAATTTACTGAGATTTTAATGAAGAAAAAAAAAGGTCTGAAAATGCTGTACAGAATCCTGTTGTAAAAAGAGTATTAAATAATACCTTCAATTTATTATATTTTCACTTCAGTTGTCCCCAGTACAAACTCAAACTTTGTACACTCCAGCTGATTTTTCGATAAGGTCTAGATTTACTATTGCCTTACCTCTTTTATGCAATTGGAAGGTAATAAATACTCTCTTGTTTTAAACATTGCAACTTGGTAAAATATCAGGTAAGACAAAGCAACCAAACTGCCGATTTGTTTGCACTCTGTGAAAACATGTGCTAAAAATCTTTATTGCCTGCCTGTAACATTAAAGTACAAAGAAAAAATGAACTCAGTTGCTGAAGCAAAGATACTGTGCCCTTTTTATTAAAATACATTACTGAAAAGAGGAACTAGAATATCTCAGTTTGAAATCTGATTTGAAAGTCCCAATTTGTTTGTTTGTTTGTTTCAATGATGATTTTATCTGTGACTGTTGAGAAGGATAACTTTTTTCTTTTTATCTAAATTTCTTGTGCATTTGTGGTTACTTTAATGCAATATCATCTATGTGCATAGGATTTTGTCTTGTTTTTTTTTTTGTTTTTTTTGGTCAACTTTGCCAGTAAAAGATGAAGGTTGTGTATTTGACATTTAAGATATGAAATTTCTTTTCACACCTGAACTTTATTATGTGCAGATTTTGGCTTATTTTCCATATTGGTAAGCTTAGCATTAAAAGCGTTTCTCCCATTCTCATACTAACCTTGAGAAACAAATTTGTCACACTACAAACACAGATTTTTGTTGTTACCTTTTCAAAGTTGACTTTTGAGTTCATGTATTTTACATGTGTGTAATTTGTTGCTACAATGTATTTGTAATACAAAAGAACATTTTTTTCATTATTTTTGTTTTGGTTTTTAAGGGGTCCTTATTCTGTGATACATTTATCATATCTCTGATGATTTGAAAAATCAGCCTACAGACAAATCCGCAAAGCCTTTTTAGCGTGAAAGAAAAACCTTTTTATTAATTGAGAGCAGTGATTTTTCAGACTTTCTTCAAATTTTCTGTAGGACAGTAAAAAATTTAGTGGGTTGTTTTCTGTGTACCAATTACCATGGACAAGTCATTGGTTCTTGGTAATGTTGTAGGTTTGAATTTGCTTCACTCCTTCCCACCTGTTTTCAAAAACTTTTATGCCGTCACTGCTCAATGATTACCCCCAGTTAAGAAGTTGATTAACTTTTGCAACTTGATTGTGAAATCATATAAATTTTGAATGTAATTTGTAGCATAAGCCATGTGTGCCTCAGTCCTGTATAAAATTGCGTGCTAATTATTTTTTGGTGTAATTTTGCAAATGCCAGAAAGGACCAATACTGTTGTTCTGTTTTGCTTTTCGTTTTGTAAACATTATATCCTCCCAGTGGAGTAAATTGTACCCAGCTTACTGCTGCCATTTTAGAGCACAATCATCTAATTTGATTTGCTCTTTGTCGCGGTTTTATCATTATCAGATTACTTCTATTGTGTGTTATGATTGATTTTTCAAGATTTAATTCTAAGGGCAGAAGTTTGGGAGGTCAGTGTTACTCTACGGCCATGACATGAAAATATGACGTTTATATATGCAAAGAAGGTGTAGAATTCAACACTTTGTACTGTTTGCTTTATTTGTGTGTGTGCCGACATTTTTCTGGCCGTCAATGGCAAGAGGAATTTCGAGATTAACCCTAGCCATAAAGAGATATAAGAGTCGTCTCTTTTTTAGAGCAAAGACCAGGGTTAGTTTTTCAGACTTGTCATGTATGTCGAATGTGAGGTGGTTTAAATGAAGGCAAAGGAAATCAGTCTCATGCAGTGGGTGTGAAGTTTTCGGATGTTTTGCTGGTTATCAGGCAAACTCAATATGATGAAATATTCTTCCCTCTGGTATGGGACTGGATAACTTTAAGCTATGAGGGAACCAGACTGTGTTGCGTTTGTTTATATTCCTATATTCGTTATCGTAATTGCACCGATTAAAGTCACCAATGGCAATATTAATATCAATCAGTTTCTATTTTTTCGAATCATCTTATTGATAAGAGATTTTATATTCAAATAAAAAGCTTTGTGGCAGGTTTTTTTTTTCCTTTTTGCAAGCAAAAGTTAAGCTATAGGAGTATTCTCTTGCTTTAAATACTTTTTCACCTGTTAAGTAAAACAAATTGGTGAAAAGCCATAAAAAGATATTTTTAACAACTACAAAGGAATTTTCCTTTGCTTTCTGTCAACTGTTTTTTCTCATCCCCCAATATGCGCAAGTTTTGTTGGTAATGTCAACATTTCCTTGAAATATTTGCTCAAATCTATGTCCTTAAACCTGCAACATTTCACAGATTTTCAAGAAAATATTGCTCCTTGTTCGTCGAAATGTTTTAATTACTTTACAAGGTGCAGAAAACAGGATTTTTTTTTTTAAATCTCCTTTTGTTGCTGATGCATGGACCCACTTATTAAAACTCTATTGTTATTTCTTTATTTGTACCTGACCTTTATTTTCACAATTTGATAAGCTTGTTTCAACTACCAGTACATAGTGGAACATAAAGTTTGCTTGTCGATTTTTTATTTTTATTTTTATTTGTTATGGACTTAAATCTTGTGATACTGATAGCAATATGTGGTTAGATTTTCTTTGTTTAGTTTGTTTCACCTTGCTAATTGTAAACTTGTGTAGTTTATGGCTATGGCACATAGTGTGGGTGATGGGGATGTGGGTGTTGATTGGTTTGACGTTCTCTTGTTCATTTTGCAGCTCCCTTTTCATTTTTTTAATGTGTGTCAAAGAAACAGCAAGGCCTTTTTTTGTTGTTGTTGTTGTTATTGCTTATGTTTCTTTGATGCTTTCATTGTTTTATACTTTGCTTTTGCTTCCCCCCTTCTTTCAACTTAAAGCATGTATAATAAAATGTAAGAAGGGCGGATACTTGTTTCCTATCTTCAGACTGTAATTTTAAACAAAACCTTACATTTACAACCTCGATGCAAGTCTTTATCTCTCTGAGCATTTGAAATTACCATACTGTTACCCTTTTCTGGTGGGTGATCTGGGTGTGGTTATTTCGTGTGTAGTTACACCTTTTTTTCTTCTTTTATATCTTGGTAACACTTTGTTATTTATTGCCTGTTTTATTACGTTGCCCTTTGCTGTATTAAGATCGATTACTACTTATATAATATAATTATATTAAGATCATCATCATCATTATTATTAATATTATTATCACAATGTATACTTGTAAGTAAAACGCTCCTTCTAGCTTAACAGCTAACACTATTTATCCTAACCCTTTTGTAACAAAAGTATTCCCTGTAGGCCTACAAGCTTTACTTTACTGAGTACCACTGAGCAGACACCCCTGGTCTTGAATGACAAGATCAAAAGTTCATCTTATGCTCACAAATTATGATTAAATTTACCCCTTAAGGTCATGGCATCTTGTTTATTTCAGTTTGAACAAAATGAAAAACAAGTTTTTTTATAATTCATGCTCTTTTCCAATCTTTGAAACTGTTTTCCTCACAAGCAATTCAACTGGACTTAGGACCCTGTCATTCAAGACATGTGAAATGCTTAGCTTGAAGTGCAAGAAATGAGATGCATTGTTTTTGTTTCTTTGGTTGTGTTATTATGAATGGCTGTTCATTGTCAGAAATTAGTTCCAACCTTTGTTAGCAGCAGAGACATATGAAATCCCAGATAACATAGTCAGCATACCGTACTATAAGTCACAACACATAGAAAAATTAAAGTCCTCTTGGACTTGGAGCCATTACTATGAATTTTATTCTGTAATTAAATCATCGTTACCTGTTGGTTGGCACATCATATGCTGTTGACTACAGGGGACAATAATTATTCTAATTCTGTCCATAGCTAATACATTTCTGCTTGCTTTCTTTACCCTTTGTAAAATCCTTATCATTTCATACATAAAAACTCTCTTTTGCTGCATTATTTCACCTCAATAAAAAAAGTTAAACCACTTGTCTTCTTTGCGTTCACAACTCTTATTGATTTTAGTTGTTTGATGTTCATTTATTGTACTTCTACAAACTTCATCACAGAATACATGTGCCCAGGGCAAACCAAATGCAGTATCTGCAGTGTAAACCATATGAGAGATAATGCACTTGGGTTGTCCACGGCTGACATATTCTATTACAGTCTAAATTTATTCTTTTTTTGTCCTTACAAGTAGATTCCAGTCAGCACATTTCAAACCCCACAGCAGAGAACTGAATTTTTCAATTATAAGTATATGTAATCATAAACAAGTGACAAAATCAGTTATCTGAAAATACATGTAGTTAGAATTATTGGGGTCAGTATTTGCGACTGAAAATACATGTAGTTAGAATTATTCGGGTCAGTATTTGTGAAAAAAAAGAAAATCCTCAAAACGAACTTTTTTTGGGGGGGAACCATATAATTTATTTTATGTCTGTAAGTTTTGTGTTGGTAGGCTACCTTAGACATGCAATATCAGGTAGATGACTGTGCTCCTTTTATATTACAAGGCATTCATACAAAATAAAGTAATCCTTTTTTTTTTTTTCAGAAAAAAAAACATTAAAAACTGCTTGAAATTATTAATATTTTGGGGAAAATATCAGAACGTCTATTGATTTCAAATTTAGAGCATGAGAGGAATAGACTGTCAAACATTTTCTCAAATTAGAATTTCTGACATTTTCTTAAGTGGTAATTTCATTTTATGCATTTAAGAAAAATGGCTCAACATATTTAAAATATTTTTCTACCTTAAGAAGAGAAATTATCTAACCAACACAGTAGGCAGTGGTCAAAGCAAAACCTACCTAAAGGATCAAGGGAACAAAATTGATATGCTAACTAATTTTATTTTAGTAAATCGTTAAACTAGAGGAAAATCTTGAGGCATCATGAATTGGGCAACCCTGGACTGTGATCAATTCTGCGGAATACAGCCAACCATTTGTCTCCCTTATTGCGTGTGACCTTCTGACCTTCCTCTGTACTGGAGTAAATTTTCTCAATCACTGGATCATTGTCCTGGTGAAGTGAAACGAAAAAAAAAAGAATTCAAATAAGTTTTTTAGCTTAAAAGGAAAGTAAAAATTTGAAAAATAATTTTTTATTCAAATCTACCTAACATTCAGTAAAATGTAACTGCTTTATTTTTACAGTCTAGTCCAAATATCGCGAATGAAATTTAACTTACAATTACCTGTATTTCACATACCAGCATATTTTATATAAGAGAAATAAAATCAATATAAGACAAAAATTTCCTGATTCAAGTTATCTGGACTCAACTCTGTATTAAAAGCAGATGTTAATTAGCTTTGAAAAAATGAATTTAATTGTCAAAATGTAAAATGTAGCTATAAGGTACCAAAAAGGATAATTTGTTTTGTTACTAAAGATCAATTTTCCTATGCACCTTTGTGCTTTAGGTAGCCTAGACGAAGGCTTAGATCTAAATTACATGGCTAGACCTAAAAACTAGACTTACAGACCTACAGTGTGCTCTGTTTGTTCTAACACATCCTTTATTATAATTCAGACCCTACCAAACTTCATGCTAGGGAGATGAGGGAGATATAGGGTGCCTGGTGTGTATTGTGCATGGAACATTAAATTTGTATTCAAAATGTAAGAATTAGATCTTATAAAAATTTGTCTCACTCACAAGCTCCTCCTGTGAAACTCGAGAGAAAAGAGGGAAAGCTGTGAGATGAGACACCATCCATTCATGCAGGTCTTTCACATCAGTGATGGTGTACACCAGACCCTGGGCACACAGTGAGAGAAACAGACAAGAAAATAATGAAGAAATAAAAAGCCAAACTAAAACAGTAAGTCCAACATTATACAGTCACACAAGCGCTCTTCGACATTTCTTGTCAATAACTTTTTCTTAAGAACTTAATTTTGATTTCACAACCCTTATCTATGAATGACAACAATTTTTTTCCTGCCTTCCATCTACCTTACAATTTTACAGTCAAACTGAATTTGTCAAAAAAAAACCAACATACTTTAGACATAAAGGCTTTTTTTTAAGTTAGTGAAACATTCATTGCAAAATCTCCAAAACTAACAAGGCTAATATAGCTATGGAGACAGAAAAAAATCAATTAAGGTTTGTATCTGGAAAAGTGATAAGAAACGCTTTTGTTTTACCTAAAACATATGCTTGATATTTTGATCATTCAGACATAAAGAAAAAATCTTTATACAGGAGAGAGACATACATGTATTTTGCACAAGGTTTATCATGTTTCCTATCCATTGAAAGCACACAACTGTATAAGATCTGTAGTCTACTCCCTTCATGACAAATATTCTGTCCATACTTTGTTCACTTGTTTATCAGTCATTTTGTTGCATTAAGATTATACTTTAGGTCACATTTGGTTAGCTGCTGACAATGCCAGCTCAGCCGGCAAGCTGGCACCCATGCAGAGGTGAATGGTAGTTAATAGGCAAAAAATGATTGAGAACAGTTCAAAAAGAAGAGGGTGCATAAACTATGATACCTGTTTTGGACATTTGACATTATTCTCACTGTATAGTTTTTGTGAAAAGAAACTATTACTTTGACTCAAGTCCTTTGAGACACTTGCTTACCCCAACTTTTAGAACATATGCGTACTCTGCTAGCAATGTTTGGTTGATAATACGCCACTTGTGTTTTGCTTTCTTGAAGTGCGGATCCGGGAATAGGAAAAACATTTTTGTCAGCTGAAAGAACAAAGAAAATTACATTTAGTAAATCAGACAAAATTTGAATGCATGAGAAACCTAATTAGAACAAACTTTGTAGGTTTTGGTACCAAAAAAATCTTAAAATAGTTTGATACAGCAAATTAATTAACATTGTAAAATGTGTGGTGTTCCAATAAAATCCTATCAAACCTCCCATCTTAACATTTTCAGTTCTTGGTTCTGGTATTTCTAAATTTCTACCTCCTTTCTGAACAAAATTCTCTTTGCTTCATCAAAATATCTCAATAGCAACCTAAAATATCATAGGTTGCAAGGAAGAAAAACGATAACGAAGAAAAAAGCATTTAAAGTTTAGACAATGAAATAAATCTGAAGCACAGTGGTTCCACAACATCAAAGTAAAAAACCTTTAAACTTTTGAGCCCATAAGACCAGTAATCCTTTTTTTAGATACACTAAAAGGCTTGTAAACCAGTCTGGATTTCCCTCGTTATTACAACTCAAACTTGAGGTTTAAAAATAACTCAAAGTAGCTCCCCTGACCTTACAAATGAGGTTTTCACGTTCCTTTGCGTGGATTATAACAGGTGGGGGTATACTTAAGGCTCAGGGCTCAAAGGGTTAACGATCAGAATTTTAATCAAACATGGATTTAAAGAGTGAAGGAATAAGTGAGAGTTTCATTGGGGCTAAAAACTTGAAAACTGACAGAGGACATCCAAATTGCCTTCAAAAGCCCATATGTCACTTTGTTTCTTACTTGAAAAATGGCATAAGTTTTACATGTTTATTTTTGTGGTAGCCTAGAATAACTAGGTGAAAATCACGATTGATTGATTGATTGATTGAACATGCGCGCCATGTGAAAAGTACTAAGCACTGCAAAAGCTTGGAGCTTTGCATCAGTTGGCCATTTTTTTAATTTTTTAAACAGGTTGGCAGATAGCTTAGGATTTTCTCACTTTGCTTGTTTTGGATTACTTTAAAAGACTTTGCTCAAAACAAACCTCTGCTTTGACAAACTTTATAAATTTTCCTACGAAGTTCAGCACATCTGAGGTCATTGTATTAGGCATTACACAAGATGTGTAAGGGAAGCAAACAAAAATGAAAATGAACACACCTGAGCCTTGCGGAAGAAGTTTGGCAGATGCTTCATGGCATTTGACCTGATACAGGCAACATTAGTATATTGGCCAGGATGTTGGAGCCGGAGAGCCTCAATACGTTTGTGAACATAATCACTGACCTTTAGTCGGATCTCCATACCAAGCATCAGAGTTTCAGGGAACAAAGGAGAAAGGGCCACTGATAAGAGGATAACATAACATATAAAAGTTAGTACTTCAATGAAAGGGAAAAAAATTTTTTTTACTGTACTGCTCACTATCCCCCATCAGATCACAGTATGAGACGGACAGCAAGAAAAGAGTTGAGTGAAAACCAGAAAAAATCAGTACGATGGATCCTAACACCTGTTCCGAGTTAACCCTAAAATATTAAAATTCTTTTTCAACTGGACTCATTTCAAAACGACACATACACATTTTCTACTTGATGAAACAATCGTAATTTTGCAGCCCTGATTTCCACTTTTAAAACACTGTATGTTTATCCATCCAAAAAAAAATATACTTGTACCTAAAATTTCATATAGATATAGTCCTATTACATGATTCATAATATATTGCAGCAAAATAAAAACAATTTTTTTCACAAGGTGAATCAACACTCATGCCGCAACACAAGGCTTAATTACAACATTTGTTCAAAATAAAATAACCTTAAAAACAAGCTCTAAACTAGAAAGGTGTTAGCAGCAGCATGGACAGCGGCAAGTGAAAATTTCTTAGGCCCTGTGCATTGCATAACACTTGCATGTTTTTATTATTATGACTTAAATTTGGAAAAACAATTCCTTCAATCAGACTACCTAGAGAAAAATTTATATAGTTTCACAGGAGAACATTGATGCAACTTGAGAACTTTTGGGCAAATATTTCTCAACAAGTCTTTGGTTTCAATTTTGAAAAAAAAAAATTTCAACAAAAATTTATAAAAATGTAATATCAATATCATCAAAACTTGTTTTTTAAAAAAATTTTTAAAGAATGAAGATGTACAACCAATACCAACTCAAAGGTCGAAATGTAAAGAAAAGTCTAACTTCCTTGGACTGGTTTCAGAACGAATGGACATAAAAATAAATTACGTTGAAAGCAAGATTACAGCTGACCAAAATTGTTAAGTCTATATAGTCTATAAAAGGATTTCACTGAAATAAATAATAAAAAAGGCTGCTCTCTGGACGTACCTAAGAGTCCTCCATAACCACAACCAATGTCTGCAAATTCCACACATGGTTTCCTCTCAGATTCATCTGCGCCAGTGGTTACATCTTCACTTGCTTTTGGTTGTGTGCTTGGTGTGAAATGTGCCGGATAGAACTGTGACCAGTCCATCAAATCTGGATTTACTGGGCTGTAAAAAAAATGAAGTTTGTGCCGATGATTCATGCACTGTTATGTACTACAAGCGATTTTTGCTTTGTAAAATTCAGATTTTCAAACACAGGAGGTAGGCCATTGAGAAGAAAATAAACTTTTATAATTTAAACAAAAATTACGGAAAGCAGTGTCAAAACACAAGAGAATAATAAAGCCTAAGGATCGACTCAGGTTTGATGGTCACTTAAGAGATAAAATGTTTTTTCTGGATGAATTATTTATAAGCTTCTTCCCATCTAAAAAGTTGATCATTAAAAACTCTGCTGGTTCAACGAAATGTGTAGGATGAAAAATACTGTACACTAGTTTCTTAAAAAGCTTTAAACAACTTCTTAATGTAAGTACATTATATCTTTTACTGGAAAGTAGCTTTTCAATTGGAAAACAAAAATACTTCAATGCTATATTAGTACGTCATTAGTAGAAGAAAAAAAAAATTAACTTATGGGCTTGGCACTAAAACAGTAAGCTAAATACAATTTAGATTTTTGTTCCAGAGCTGGCATAGTCTGACCAACATCATTAATTTAACCTCCTAACTGCCCAGGAATTTGTCTGCCCCTAACATTTTTTGTTTAGGTTGTAAAACTAAAAAAAAATCAGTGTCTGATTTTATTATTTAGCAAGGGAAATAATATGTACAACTAACCATGAGCACATGTTTCTCATAGTAATATCCCTTTGACTGTTCTAAGTGTTCAAGAATTAAAGCCTTAAATCAAGAGCTGTGTAGGCAGGGAAGGAGTTGGGTTCCAATTTTTGGTACAATCTATTTCCAGCGCATTTCAGTATTGATTCATAACAAAAACAAAATCCAACAAAGATTTACAAGACATTTTAGATATATGTGTACAAACCTTATGAGAAAGTTGTGAGCAGAAGGTACCAAGTTTAACTGATTTTAGAAATCCCTAAGTTTTCAACTAAATGCTTGCGCCTAAAGAGAGTTTTTAGTTTATCTTCAATTATAATGCATTGGAAAATTTATTGATTTTTTAAGTTGACCGATCCTATTATCATAGACTCTAAAATTTGACTTACATTTTACTGATCACAGATCTGTTTTCTGCTGTAATAGCTTACTTTAGGTTGATCAGTATTCCAGCACTTTGAAAATTAATCCTTGGGGTGCTTATATATAACTAGTAGGCAGTTCTATTAACTCATAATTTTTAACCATCTTTGGGGTTTTGTGTGTGCAAAGGTGTGTGTGTGTGTGTGGGGGGGTTAATTTTTTTCGGCAGGATTACCTCACAGGTATGCCACTAATTTATTACTCTTCAGTTCATCAGTAATGTTTGTAATAGTTTTTTAAAAATTATGAATTTCATAGCACAAAATCCTTTATTTTTAAAAACCACATGAAGTTAAAGGCTTAGCTAGAATGCCAACCCTGAGTGGAAATCCTTCCTTTTTTACTTTATTTCTTTTTCTTTGTCAACATTTCTCAGTCATGCCAAAAATTCTGTCAGCCTGATGTATTGTGACACCAGGAGAAGGTAGTCTCAGTCCCCGACAGATTTGGGTTTACATCAGACCAATTATAATATATTAGAATTTATACCATCCCTTCTTAAGAATCATAACATTGCATCAATGTATACCATCACACTGCTGAATTACTGACGATGAAAGAACATATAGGCTGGCCAAAGAGGGAAGCAAATTGTAATAAAAACTTACAGCCAGAAATGGAAGACCAAAAACAATTACAGACATTAGAAAGGACATAATGTACAGCCTGCATAAAAAAAGATCAGTGTATATAATGATTTTTAGACTAAGAACCAGCCACCATTAATGCCAGCTACACAAGAGCACTAATCTGATAATCAGCCAAACTGCCTTACATGCTAATGCAGTATATAAATTTTTATGACAGCAAACAGTATGCCAAAGTAATCTCTCTGGATAACAGCAAAAGGGAACTATGGCTACAAAACCCTTATTTTCATTGAGTTTGAATTTTTTTTTTCTTTTGAGATTGATACCAAAGTTGTTCTCATCTTATAACAATGTTATAAATATTATAACTTACTAGTCTAGACTGTGATCCGAGTTAGGATTACAGTGAGCTCGTTGCCTGAAGTACTTCTTTTGAGGAAGCTTGCTCTCCATAATTCAACCTGTAGTTTCAGTATATGCAACTGTAACAGCTTATTATGACAGCTTGTTCTGCCTGTATAGGTCTGTAGATAGATCTAGGCTTAGATCTTGTGGGTAGGTCTACTTGAACTTGCGATCACAACACTGCCACGGTGTTTTGCGGAAAGATTTTATCAATGACTGGATCTGGTTAAATGACGTTAAATTATTTCACAAAAACACATATTTTGCTACGGTGGGTTTTGCTGGGGTTTTTTTTATTCAATAAAGAATGTGTATTCATAACAATTAATACACAGTTAGATCTATGTGAGGCTCTCATAGCCTGCTTCTAGATTCTATTTCAACGCTGAAGCTGCCTGGTGCCTATATAGTCTGAGAGAGCTGCCGAGCTGGGCAGTGGGCACCACAGACTATATTGGTGGGCACTCTCATCTAGATGCCTACTTTCAGTTTCACTTGCACCCTGTTTTGTTTTGCGTTGAGTCTGTTTGCTGCTTATTTGATCCTATTGCAATTTCCGCCTTCTATTTGCTCAGAACACGGAAAGTCGGAAACACCCGAAATCCGACGGCTATAAGATTCGCTGTGGTTCTTTACAGTGTACTTTTTATTTAAAAATAGGATACGAAAAAAGAAACGGATCTAACATTTTCACGCGATTCTGTTTTCGTCGGCGCTACTTCTTAAGAAAAATTTCCAAACGTCCTTTTTTTCACTTATATATTAATATTTATCTTCCAAGGTTACAATTACCAAGATATTACTAAATAAATGAGGTGAAATTTGGGTTTCTGAACATTAGTCCAAAGTATCTTGGTTTACAATTTCCTCAAATGCGAAATGTGATAAAAAAAAAAAAAATCAAGAAAAAAATCTGAATAGCTACACTGGATAGTCCCATATATGGACTGGGAATTGGGAAGTGCTACCTCGCGACTCTCTGGAGCGGAGGATTTAGTGATGTTCTAAAAATTTTACTTACAGCATGCTTTCTTTTTTAAATTTTTTAAAATTACTCTAGGATGTCTAACCACAGACATGGTGTAAGAAGATAATTTTATTATTTTTTTTACCAATGTTTCGTGCCGAACAGCATGAACTAACAAAAGAATTCTCTACTTATCTAATCAAACCGGGTCACAAGAAGAATAGAAAGCACAGAGGAAAAAAGAAAAGAATAGCAATGTCAAAAGATGGGAACCATATTAAAAACAGGAACATTCAGTTTGGAACAAAAGTCGAAGTCCTCAAGGCATACGTGTGGTCTGTCATGGTGTGCAGCAGCGAGTGCTGGAGAATTAGCAAAGAAATGGAGAAACGTTTGCTGGCCGTAGAAATGTGGTTTCTCCGAAGAACTTTTATAATTTCATGGACAGAGAAGAAAACAAACCAAGAAGTCTTGCGCCTGGCCGAGACAGATAGGTCACTGTTATGACTGATAAGAAAGAGACAAATTGAATTTTTCAGCCATATAAATAGACACGGCGTCTAGAAAAACTAATAGTAATACTGCACAGGAAAGTGGAAAGAAGACGCGCTCACGGTCGCAACGACAGACTTTTATGGACAGTCTGTCTCGCTTCATCAACACATCAAACAAGAGCCTGTCTAAGCTGCACATATTCCGACGGACTGAGGACAGAGAGGCTTGGAAATCCCTGATCGTCGATGTCTGCCCCAGACCTGAGACCAGCAGAAGCCTAATGAAATGTTTACTTTCAGAAATTAAGGTGAAACCTTGTCACTTAATTTTTCATACCCAAACTCTAAATGTTTTATGATTTTTTAAACTTTCCTCTTTTTCTTCAAATTTTTCTACGCTTTTTAATGCATTTATTCATTTCTATCGTCTTTTTTCATCGAACATGTCTTTTCTTTGTTTTTGAAGAGGAAAATTTTAGCTCAAACTAGCGATTTTAAGTAATTTGAATCTCTATGTTTGAACCATAGTAAGCTCAGTGTCAAAACAAACACTACTTGCTATCGTCAAATTTATTTTATAAAAGCCAGTCCTGATTTTTCATCGCTTTTCTTCTTATTTTTCCTTTCCAGTGTAAGTTGTTTTCTACTTGTATTTCATAAAATAGACAGTAAGCGTTACGCCAGTGGGAAAGGGTCTGGATTCGTTTAATCCTGCTTCAGAAGAAGAAGAAAAAACACATTGAAGGTTTTACCGAACCTGCTCTCATGATGCAGTTCCAGCTTGGGTTGTCATTGAGTGCGACAATGAATCAACCCCTGCAATTACCTCAATAGTGGACAGTAGTTTTGAAAAACATGTGAAATGCCATCTATAATATTGAATCTGTCATAATTGCTAAACCTTTATGAAAACTAGGTTAGACAAAAATGACTTGGATATAACTATAGACCTGTGAGCAACACCTTTTATCAAAAGGTGTAGAAAAAGTTGTGGTTGCTAGATTTGAGTCTTACAGCAGTCGAAGGAGTTTATTTCCTAAGTTCCAGTCCGCGCATAGGAGTGGCCATAGCACGGAAACAGCACTTTTTTCTTGTGCATATTGATATTGTACATCTTGCGTCTAAGAAACTAGTGATACTTGTTTATTTAGATTTTAGTGTTGCCTTTGGCACTCTTGACAAAGGTATCCTTATTAAAAGACTTGCTTTCTATTTTAATATTCATGGCTATGTCCTCAAGTCAAATGGCTTCATTTGTAACTGAATGATAGATCGATGTCAATTTCTTATGGCTTTAGTTCTAAACCTAGACCTGTATGCTGTGGTTTTCCTCAGGGTTCGGTGTTTGGTCCGTTGCTTTATTGAATTATTCAATGCATATAAAGCTGTTCAAATACCCTTAAAAAGTAATTAATTACAATTTTAAATACACTCCTCAAAAAGTAATTGAGTAGAATAAATAATTCCTCTTGGCAAAATGTATTCAAGCACAAATACAAATGAGGCACAACAAAAAGATGTTTATTCACCTAATTGTAACTAGACAAACACACTGGTTCTGAAAAACAAACAGAAACAGAGAAAAAAAGCGATTTGGCCTGAACCATGGCTACCCCCCCTACTGGTTGGGTCGGTGTCAGTATAATGTGACCGGCTGAGGCTAAGTCATGGTATCCTCGCTAGTCTCTGGGTGGCAGCCCGTAAATCGTCATTGGGACCCAAGCCCTGAGAGCACCTTTGAAGTGGAATTGGGCTTGTAAAAATACCCTTCTATATCACCTCCCCTCAAGCAGAACTTCTGTTGTATTTCACAAGAAGCAGATTTTCAAAGTGTCTGTCTTCTAGTGAGGATCTCTTTTGGTGACTAAGATAAGAATCCCATAAAGAAACCAACCTTTCTACTGGGGTAGAGGAAGGTGGTATGCTGTTATCTCGTAAAAACTCAGTTTTTACATCCACAAAAGATTCGAGAGAGCTGAGAGAAGTGTCCTGAGATGAAAGCTACTCTGGCTCCTTGACATCTTCACCCAAGACAGAGAAAAAAAATCGTCCACTCTCTGTTCTTGGACAGACTCCTTATTGCCGAATTTTTCCATTTCTTCGAGAACAATTTCTTTGCCTTTGCCTTTTCTTCCTCATCTTTTGCAAAGGAGAGATTGAGCTGGGAAAAAAAAAACAGGTGAAAAGAGGGAAAGAAGAGATGACAACATTGCTTGAACAATAGAAGAGGTGAAAAACTGTCTAAAAATCTTATAACATTGCTTTTTTATATTGTTCTGATTACATTCACATTGTCTCTCAACAAAACAAACTGACCATTTCATCTTTTTGTGTTTGTATACGTGTAAGCGGGTCAATAGTGTAAATGGTCTATACACTGTTGTCGTCCAGGTTGTATTTCCAGTCAGTCGCGGGAAACTTGCTCATTGATGAGGGCGCATTTTTCTGCATGGTGCCTGCTGCAGAAATCAGCTAAGCTGTTTCATAGGCGGTTGGCGTAACAGTAATGACTTATTGGAGTCATATATCGAAACTTGAGATAATTTTTTGCAGAACTTGCTAACTGCCCCTGGAACTTTCTAGAACTTTGTAGAACAGGAAGTTTGTCTGAACCACGTGTCTAGAGAGGGGGGGAGTCCAGATGATCAGATAAATTCCTCCCACTGACCAATCAGCGAGCATCTAGAACTAGACTTGTAGAAAATATACATTTTTGGAAATAGCGTCAGTCGCCCTACTACCTGGATACGAGTGCGATCGAAGACCTGAGACTGAGACACTCAGATAGACGAGCTGATTCCAGTGGGTGAGTGAATCAGTCTTGCTTTATGTTTGATTTAATTACTATTTTCCTTAAGGTCTAGATACAGCAGGCCGGTAATCTATCAGTAACTGTAAGAAATTTTTATACGTGTTTAGTCTTATAAATCGAGAGATTGCATTGTTGATGCTGGACTCTGAATATGTTTATGTCTTTGTGGGTGATAAATATAATCATTGTTGTTTGAAAGTCAGTAGTTGACTAAGGGCAAAAGCAGCCTCAGTTGAGTTGGCCTGGGGATGTATGTTAAATCTTGAGACCTTGGCACGATCGCTAATTAATTTTTAGTCAATTTCTTTATGCAACGAATTCGTCATTTCTCATGAAAGAATCAAGTCAGAGTTATAATTTAAAGTAGCATTGTCTGTAACTTGGGTTTCATATAAGTCACCATAGCAGAGACCTCGCACAACCTTTTCGGCTCCGCGGTGACACAGGTCGATCCACTCCCTATGTGGACCTATGTGGATCGGGAATGAGAGGAAGTGCCTCCCTCGCGTCTGTCTTGAGCGGAGGGCTTGGGTTAGACTTAAAACTAAAACTAATAACCCTTTAGCTGGAGTACAGGAAATTTATTGTAATGCATGCCCATAAAAAAGTAACCCCCTAACCCACCGGGTCGAATATATCAGATAGGACAGGCACAGGGGAAAAAAGGGGGAAAAGAGAAAAAAAAACTTGGGTTTCATACACTTTGAGCAAGGGGAACTAGCTGTAATGTCAACACGGCCTTGACTCTTAAATATTTAAACCATCATGTATCTGTGGAAATTGCGATAATCGTATATTTTTTATTAGCATCAATTCCATGAGCTCTCGCGCAATGTAACCCATATGTATAGAAGTGTAAGCTGAGGGTTTAGATGATGAGGGTTTTGTTCAAAATCATATGAGAGAAGTAAAATTAAAGCTGAAGTAGACCGCCTGAATATAATTATATCTACAGGTGACAATTTTAGAAACGTTGGTTTTCACTTTGATGCTCACTTTTTTCTGGAAAGCCATACCAAACATGTTTGCACATATATATGTTAGCTGATGGCCGTAATCAGCAACAAATGAATTATTGTTTTAAAAAATATCCTAGCAAAAAGGCGTTAATTTTAGAGTGACACCGCCACGTGAAATCGCCAAAACAATCTGATCCGATATGGGTCATCGAGGTCGAAGGTCAAATTTCCTCAGCAGCATGTACACAGTAACTTCACATGCACAAAGATTCGGGTAGCACACAACAATCTGCACTGTTGACTCTAGATCGCATAGTAAGCTGATCAAGATCTATGTATTGCCTGCTGCTCTAGTTTCTAGCCCTTTAAGCCTTTCTAAACTCGAAAGGTTTAGACTTGATACTAGATCTTGATTATCTAGATTTTACGGCCATAAAATCTGCTAGACTTCGACCAAGAATTCAAGTCTACCGTACGTAGATATTCAATTCTAGGATCTACAACTGCCGGTAAGTAACCTAGGGTTTCCACTATTCTTGCTTTAGATATAATTAGATCTATAGGCTAGACTTAAAGTCTTTAAACTGTGTAAATCTAGATCTAGGCGTGATTTGCTCCGAAACACTTTTCGCAAATTTAAGTGCATGATCATGTGGAAGGGTTTCCACAATGGGGTGCGACCCTGGTCCCTAGCTAAACCTAAACTTGAGGGTAACCGTAAGGCGACGCGTCCGCTGTGCACTCAAACCGGCCATAGGCTGGGCCTATATGCAAATGAGACATTTTAGCCTGACATTGGCTTCTTTTGCCTTGCTACAATTTTACTACATGAACGTTTGGTATTTCAATAGCCTGCTCAAGGCCTGATGCAATGGAAGCGGACTGTTTTAGCCAGGCATTTAGGGAGGATTTCCTATCCCACTGTTTCCAAGTGTAGAGAGACGATAGTGAACT
>BMAT01006160.1:0-12489 GCA_019649035.1 Elysia marginata
AATTTTAAAGATTTACTTTTTTCCGTATGGTGCCACGAAATGGCAAGATTTTGCTGTTTCGAGACAGCGCGAGATCGACGAAATTTTAAAAATTCATAAAAAATTCATTTTTCAAGCTACAGAAAAAACGAATACACCATTGTTTTCAGCGTAAAAAGATCTATACACTCCAACTAGTTTAAATGTGTTTCAACGAGTTTGAAATTTTTACCTATGATACCTAATTTTATGATTTTGTTCCAAGTCAGGCACTCTTGAACAATTGTGGTCTCTCGCGACATTACCAGGTCGATAGCAATATTGATATATTCAATTTTTATTTTTCAGAGAGTAGGCATAGATTTCACTATTTATAATCTATCGACCTGGCAAAGTCTCGAGGGACTGTAATTGTTCAAGTTGAGCAATAGTTTTAAAAGTTTCATGATACAGTCCATAATTTGGCCTTGGTGAAATAAAGAGAATTGGCCAAGGAATCGGGCTTAGATATATCTCTAGTTAAATTGGTGAAGACAGGGTTCCAGGCAATCGTGGAAAAGTAGGCCTATTTGAATTTTACTTTTTAGTTTTGCTGAAAAAGTCCTGTAAAAGTGCTTGAAATTTGTATTTCGTCTTAGAAAAGTCCTTGAAATTTTTTTATTCTGTCCTGGAAAAATCCTTGAATTTATTGACAGACTGAAAAATAGGCCTACTATTACTAATTCCGTGAACTACCGTACCAGTTCTTTCTTCCATATTGGTTTCTGGAAGTGCCTAGTAATACTAATAAGTAATATAGTCTTGGTGTATCAGTAAAATTGAGCACAGCATCCTAATGAGCAAAGGTCAGTGCCCCTGTCTGGTCATCAGGTCATTGCCCTATCTTAGTAGTTAGTACAGGTGCGTGTATTCTTTCTTGCCTGATCGCTTCACAACTCTGAAGGGAAAGGACAATGACCAGCACATGCGACCACTAGCATCTAATCATGGTGAGTTCATTTACTGCGCGGCTTTGATGAGTTGAGATTCGGAAGATCTCAAGGCTAGATCTACCATTCTACGGCCCTATACCCTCTCCCCTTCCTGTTCACTGCACTATTTCAAAAACAAAATAAAAACAAACATAAACAAGGGCACGTCAATCGTTCCAACCTTTTTCCAGTAAAAATATCTCAGTATTCCATGAAACTGAAACTTGTTAAACTATCTTTAGTCTCAACCTCTCAAGATAACAGCTGTCTTCTCTTTCCCTGTCATGCCTCTATTTCCATGTTAAAACATCGTTACGCGTTCACCACTCTCTCTCTCTCTTTCTGTCTCTCTCTCTCAAGTCAATTTACTTGTATTTAATTTAAGGCTACTGAGTTAGGACTATGTAAATTGACCCACACCTTGATCTACAGTAGAATCCCTTTAAACTGAAAGGCGGTTAACCGAAAAATACGATGATCCGCAAAGAAATCAAAAGATTTTACAAGTCGCTTCTTTGTCTTTGTAAACATTTATGCGATAAACCGAAATGCTTCTAAGCGGCACTGACTTTAAAGTGAATCAATCTGAAGCGTCCACTCCCTCTCTCTTTCTTAGTTTTCCATAACTTCTTTAACTTGGGGAAGGGGAAGAACACTTTCGAACCCTTGACAGACAAAGCTAGATCTAGATCTACAGTCCGTGGGGTGTACCATCAGTGAAAAGGGGATGGGGGAGAAAGGAGCCCGAGTGGGAAAGAGAGGGGGAGGGGGCGAGTTGAGGTTGAGGCCTAGTCCTTGCTTGTGCTCGGGGATGACGGAAGACTGCGCCGGTTTTTATCCTATTGTAGTAAAACTTCAAAGAGAAGTGTCAACAATGCTAGCTTTGCTTGTTGGAATATTGCGCCAGTTTTAGATAGTCGAATATGTTTCTCATTCATCGATTATAATAATTTTTTTATGTAGGCCTGTTCGGACGCGAAACCTATTCCGTCTGCCAACTATCAAGACTGTTTATTGCTACAACTCAAGGAATGAATTTTTTAAAGCTTATTTTTTTTTCAATACTCCTCCCGGGGAGGTGGAAGTCGGATTTTGAGCAGGATAATGTTTGTTTTTTTTTCTTGATTGCACATTGCACTGGTTAAAAATGTAATGAATGATAAAATAAAATGAATTGCGGTTTTCCAATCTTGACTATGTTCTGTTCGTCGCAGTCTGTAACAAGGCTTGGCGGGCAATCTTTTTTAGTGCACCTGAACGGCTTCGAATTCTTGTTGACTTCTACCAATCTGTATGTGTAGTTGCTAAAGCGAAGACTCTTGTTTCCTCTTTCCGTGACAAACAGCTCCATGTTGACATCCAAGTCTTTCTAAATTTTTTCATCTCTGACGTCTCACTTTATACAAAAACGCAGACAACTTGACAACAACTTGAACGGTTTTCAACGCCCGCTTAAACAAATAAACACAAACAAATATCGTGATCTCACAGTCAGAGCTTTTGGACTTTACTATTTTGACATGTGAATTCTTACACTAAGCGTAATCGATTTTTATTGAAAAAACGAAAGAAAACCAGCGCAGTTTACTGAACACAAGGATGGCCAATTTGGGCGGCATGTTATGTAATCACGGATCAAACCGGCGCAATCTTCCGCACCCCGTGCTCCGGTGGCGTGTCTGCGTGTGTGTGGGCTCGCTTTGTCTGTGGTACTGAAACTGATTGACAGTGACACTGACAGTGATTCGGTCATCAAGATTGGAACTTTTCTTACTGATGCATTGATGGGCCCCGCCTGTAGAGTGTGAGAGGCGCTGAGCTAGGCCAATCAAATTTACCGAGCTTTGTATTGTAACCTCCCTCTCTAAGTCTGAATCGAGACAACTGCGCATGCCTACAACACACCGTCACTGCGTCACATTGTCGCTGTCAGTCAGCACAGTCAGCACAGTTAGACCTGTGATTACTGATTGAGATTTCGCCTTGCGATACTCATTTTTAGAATCTCTAGTCTTAGTTTCAGTTTTGTTGCTAGTGCTTTTCGGTTCACTTTAACCACGCATTCAGGTCAAGATGTCCAAAAGAAAGCACAGTGCTTACATGATTGAATTTAAATTTCAAATCTTATCCGAAGTGGAGGAAAAGAAATTAACAAAAACGGAAATCTGCAAGAAACACAGCATCACTAACTCAACGCTGTCTACGATTTTGAAAGACATAGAGAAGCTACAAAAGGCCTGTGATGACTCGCCGACCGGCTACAAAGAAAACAAAACTTTGCAGTCACGAAGAACTAGAGGATGCAGTGTTTGCCTGGTTTCGCCAAGCGATGGTGATGAATGTTCCATTGTCAGGCCCAGTTGTTATAGGCAAGGCAGCGGAAATAGCACAGCTAATGAACTTTAATTTTACCCCTACTCCCAGTTGGGTGAAGTTCAAACAGAGGAAAAAAAAACAAAACAATCAACAATGAACAAATGACACTGTACATGATTATGTTCGTGGGCTTTATTGATTGAAAAATGCAAAGGAAGACAACTTGTGATTTTGCAGTTTGGGGCTTGATTATTTTCCTTTGAAATTTATATTAAAAATGGACTTGTTTTAAACCGAAATGGATAAGAAGGACCCCAAAATTTCGGTTTAAAGGGATTCTACTGTATATTTTTTTTTATTTCTATTAGTATTACAAAGTATTTTTCAAAATAGGTCGTTCAGATACTAAATTGACATATATTATGAAATTTAATTTTTCTATTTGAGGTCTCTGGCCTCCAATCCATCCACTTTTTACAATTAATAATCTCGGTCTCTTTAAAAACTTTGAACTAGAAAATTCAGATGACATCGGATCTAGAATTTAGAGGATTACATTATGAAAAGATTAGGTCTAAAGTACACGGTGGAAAGAAAGCAAAGATTCCAGATCTGGATATAGTTTTTTTCATTATTGTTGTTGTGTTAACTCTTTTTGGATGTAAATTTTCACACACTGTGCCGGAATATTTTTTCACATGTTTCACATGTCTATTTTCAATTTTTTTTTTTTTAGCGTAAGAATGCTCTCAGTCTCACTCTCACTCTCAGCATCACCTATCTATGTGAGCTGAGAGGAAACTTACAGCATTTGTCCACTGTTTGCTTCATCTCGATTGAGGAGGAAATAAAAAATTTACGAACCTTTGGCAAACGCGGTGAGCGCCCTTACAGTTTAAACAGAGAGTTAGCGATGCTGACAGCGTTCTTACAGTCAAGAAAAGTTAAGGAGGAGGGGAGCATTTTTGATTGCGATCTAGATCTATCATAAATCTAGGTCTAGAAGAAAGTGAGATCCTAGATACTAGATCTAGGTCTAAACTAAAGGTTAGACCTAGCCTATTTATGTCTAGACTGTATGATTTTTGCAGTGGGACCTGAGTTGTTCATGGCATAGGCTGATAGAATATGGTGACCATCAGGTGACCAGTTCAGTCTTAGTGTGTGTGTTGTTCCACCACACTAAATAAAGCTAAATTTGTGAGCTAATTATATAAAACAGTCTATGAGCATTGTGAAGCTTGTAAATATGGTAGAGAAATTTCAGTCTTCTACTGAGGAAAAGTGGTGACATACAGACATTACTTGTTCACTACCTTTGGGCACAACTTTTCATTTAATATTCTACATCAGTTTTTTTTTTTACAGCGTTCTTACAGTCAAGAAGAGTTTAGGAGGAGGGGAGCATTATTGATTGCAATCTAGATCTATCATGAATCTAAGTCCAGAAGAAAGTGAGATTCTAGATACTAGATTTAGGTCTAAACTGAAGGTTAGGCCTAGCCTATTTTTGTCTAGACTATAAATATCCGTAGATCTATCTACAATGAGCAAAAATTTTGTCTGTGATGGTTGGCAAAACTTTTCTATTATAAGGAAAGCAAATTTTCTCTGTAGGCTATAAAATGTTTAAAGACACATCACACACAAAAAAAAAAAACTGACAGGAAAAACATTTGCGCTAGGACAGGAAAAGGCCATTCAAGGTCGTGTAACCCTGATGATTTTGTAAACATTGCGGATCAATTGATAAATGAATGGTAAAATATTCCCAACTTTACACTCCCAATCTAAAATACTATTTGCTTGCGACAGATGGGATTAACATTTTCATGTTCAGCGTCACAAAATCTTTAAGACTAAAGTGTTTTTATTTGCCTATGTGGTTACGGAGTTGTTTTATAGAAATACCTTAACATTTTCAAAATCCATTGATTAAAAACTGAAGTTTTATAGTTTATGCCAAAGTACTGTTAATTCACTTAAGCTTTGAACAAAAAAAAATGTCCCAAATACCTTTTTTTCACAGTATCAGTTCCAATAATAAATCATGATGTTTGCACTTTCATGAGAATTACAATTTTGAGACTTGCAGTTGAAGTTTAGATGGTTTCTAAAATGCTCCAGTTAAATGATAGGAAAAGAGAATGTCTTGATAAATACCAAGTGCAAGGACAGTGACACAGGAGTACATCATATCCATTAAAATGATGTGGTTTCAATCATGCACAGAGCAAAAAAATTAAGGGTTATTATTTTATGATCACCTGTCAATGGACTATCTTGTTAACCATGTTAATATCAGAGAAAGCAAGTATGGGTTGAATTTCAATGGTCAGAGATAACTTAGGTTGAGGGGGGTCGGGGGTTAGAATGTTCAGAGTAAATTTCCTTTTTATCTGCCATTCTAGTGATGCATCTAGCCCATTGCTGACACACCTGTATGCAAGAAACACAGAGTTTTTAAACTTTGACCATTGCAAATGGATACAGCAACAAATTATGCATTTTAATTTGTATGTAAGTTTACAAAAAATACTCTGAAAGTATTTTAGGCAGCTGCGTTACGTCATTTTTTTCTCGGTGATCATTGTCTCACTATAGCTAATAAGTATAAACACACCAAATCTCACTATGAAACCCACCGATTCTCACTATCCATAATCCAAAGAGGTTGGCAGGTCTGCATATATGTGTTAAACAGTGTACCTGGAAAGTACAATATCCCCTAACTTAAGTGAAGCTTGAAAGAAAATACTTGCCTCATCGTTCATCCTCTTGAGATAAGATAACTGTAATTCCTTACCGTCAAATTTACTTGGCATCTAAAAACTTCAAAGATTGCTAAATAATGCTGTTAAATTAGTCAGGAAAAAATCTAAAAGGTCTCAAATGAAGCCACTTTTTAAACATCTTCCATTAACTTTCAGTAAAAGCCACAACTGAATACAAACTAGCTTTATTACGTCATAAATGTATACATTGCAAAGTCCCAGGATATTTGTTTCCACACATCCAACTGCACAGCCCTACTGGATATCTAAACATAGAAATTACTCGTTTACAACTCTAAATCTAAAAGATTCAGTGAATGTGCTTTCTCCTCTTGTGCACCCCATGTTTGGTATAACTTGCCTCAGGGACCTAGGGAGATTGAACTACAGAGTGTGTTTAATTAAGACATGCCTGAAATCTCATCTGTTTCAGAAGCACCTGTTGAATGCACAGTACATGTATTTTGTACAGTATTTTTTTATTGGTAAAATGTCATGAATGTTGTTTCTCTATGTTTTAAACTAAAAGGCGCTTTGGGCCAAATGGAAAAGCCGCTATATAAATGCTCTTTATTATTAATATTATTTTTATTTTTATTACCATTATTATTGTTCTTAGAATTATACTGGGCTCTTTATTTTAAGTGTAAAGTAATTTAGGTCAAGTAGTTTACTAGAAAAATGATTGGGGGTTAAATGAAAGTTGAATTTAAATTATTTTGCTAATGTTGGTGTTGTAACACCCTGACATTCATTTTTTTTCTGTTCAGGCAAGCCTATTTTCTCACTGGACATACATCCAGATGGATCACGCGTTGTCACAGGAGGCCAAGGTGAATTGACTACATGTATCTCTATTTGTAAGAGAGTATAGGTGGAAAAAATAACAAAGGATTGAATGAATTAAAAAAATGTAACATGTTAGAGTCTCAAGTACCTGTGACTTAAAATTCATTTTTCATTTCTTTAATCTTATATCTAATATTGATATGATGTGTTTCAAAATGATACATATTTTCACATTGTATGCTTATATGTCTACTTGCTTTTCATTTATGATTAACAGTTTGATTTTATGCTTCTCATAATCTTTATTTTGATGAAATACTTATAAGAATGTTGCAAATTTATGCTTTTAGGCGATGACTATGGCAAGATAGTGATATGGAACATGGGTCCAGTGAGAGATGAAGTTCTTGAAGCAGATGAAAAGGTTCCAAAAATTCTTTGTCAGATGGACAATCACTATGGTATGCAGGTCATTTGAAATTAATAAACATTTGTTTGAGTTTAGAAACCATTGTCCATTATCTGGTTTTTTTTTATTTTTTTTTTATTGCTGACCCATCAGGCCATAACAGTTACTGATGCTAGATGTTTGCATAACCATGCCGAGCAATCCAATCTTTGTCATTCTACTTCATGATTGAAGGAAGCTCTGAATTCTGACGACAGTGATGAAATTTTTCTCTTCTACTTATAGTCTCACATAGATCTCCTAGAAATGTCATCCATTCACACTCTACAGAGAAACGAAGCATGTGTTGTTACATGTATGATTGAGGTGAATCCTGAAATTTCAGGTAGCTCGGCAGATCAGGAAAAAATCGTCATCTCCCAATTGTTTTCGATTCACAAGGTCTCACTATATCTTTTCTCAAAAACTTTTTGTAAATTTGCAAGATTCAACGTTAATACTGCTTTTTTAAATCATGATTGTAAAATGTGTTGGGTACAAATGCTATGTTTTTTAATGAATCTTATTAAATGTCAATTGATCTTTTTATGTAGGTTCGCAGGTGACCTTGTTACTGGCAGAATGTCATACATGTTCCCTTTAAAAATTTTCCTTTATTGCTGAAAAACAAGCTTTTTGTACAGAGCATACATAAGCCACTTTTAGCCAGTGGTTTACTCACCTGTTTTGTGGACTTAGTTTTTGAACTAAATTGTTTCTCCTTTGCAAACTGCTATTGCAAATCTCAGCATATAACATATGACTATGTATTTCAAATTTTGTGTTAGCGATATATTTGAGTTGGGTTAGTTAAGTATGCCTCAGCATGATAATGGCAAACCTTCACAACTTCTTGAAAACTTCTTTACCTGTGTAAAAAAAAACAACTAACATTTCTTATCTTTATCACTCTTGGCCTCTTGATGGGAAGCATGTGTCAACTGTGTACGCTGGTCTCACAATGGTAAGTTTTTGGCATCTGGAGGAGACGACAAGCTAGTGATGATCTGGCAAACAAGCAGAGGGGCGGGACCCTCCAAAGCATTTGGCTCTAGCGGCAGTGTTGTCATCTATGAACAATGGAGACCTGTTTTTACTCTAAGGGGTCATACAGGCGGTAAGTGTCACTTAATAGCAACAGGGTACAAGAGATTATGAAAATAGAATTTGAAAAAATTTAGACTATAGCTTTTTACAACAATTTTTCTTATTATTCATTTGTTACGTTATTCCAAAGTCTTCAGTGTAACTTAGAACTGTGACTAAACTCTGAAGTTTGTAATGAATTTGTAGAATTTGTAAATACAAACAAAGCAAAAAAGTTTAGTGTAAAACAAACTGATTTAGTCACAACAGACATGTATTTTATTCAGGCAATTCTAGATATGTAATGCGTTGATGAATGAAGTAATCATTTCATTTTTTTTTCATTGTCCCTTGTATAAATAGATGTTCTAGACCTAAGCTGGTCCCCACAAGACGTATGGTTGGCAACATGCAGTGTGGACAATACTATCACAATATGGAATGCCCTCCAGTTTCCTGGTTTGTTTCAACAAAATTGCTTATTGTTTAGTAAGAAGTCTCAGAATGTTTATTTGTTTCGATATAGGACAAACAGCGGAACATTGAAACATGGTATTTTTGTCGCATAACATGTAGGCTAGTGCTTTGTTGAAGTGCAGTCTTAAACGGTCTCTTTCCAAGGTTAGAATCTGTTCAAACAATCTGAAGCAAAAGTTAATTGTGACAATAAAGTGAAAAAGGAAAATGGCAATGAAATTATAGTGATTTTCTCATGTGTGCCTTGATTCAACCTCACAGAGCAAGTGGCAGTTTTGAAGGGCCATACTGGACTGGTTAAGGGAGTGACATGGGATCCTCTAGGAAAATATTTGGCCTCTCAGGTATGTACCCACTATAATCTGATGATTATATTACAGGGATGCAAGTTTTCCGATTTTAATCGGAATTCCGATTTTTTCGTCTCCCCCGATTTTTCCGATAAATTTCGTATTCCTGCTTCAACTAGACAATCAGCAACAAAAAAAAAATCGGAAAATTATAAACTTATTAAAGTAAGAACTAAAACCCAGAAAAGACGACCGGAAAATCGGAAGCGAAATACAAACCTTTTTCCGATTCTATGGCGATACCGATTATTTCTTTTTGTTTATCCGTTAGTCGATTTCCGTTTATATTTTGTATGTAACCTCATCGCCCGATTTCTTTTTCGTGATGAGTTCGAAATTGTCCACACAATGGCCAATGGGCGTAAAAGTAAAAGTGAAAGTGTGCTACCGATAATTTTTCTTGTTTATCTTTTGTACACTTCGTGTAGTTCTAGGCCTAGTCGTAAATAAAGTGATCTTACGATAATATGAACACATGGTTCTATGACTGTTCAAAACATCGAGAGTCCTTTTTAATCCTTTCTTACATTACATCTAGATCTAGTCCCGAGCAGTCTTGTGCACAGTTTTGTCTTTTTAGCCAAGAGCGATCTTGTTCAGTGATATTTCATATTGTGATTGCTGCACCTCGTTGACCTTTCTAGATCTGTTTAATTTTTAAGCAAGGGCCAGGATAGAGGCTTAAACTCTTAGATCTAGTCGTCTTACTCTTCAAATCTAGATTAGATCTATTCTATCTCTCTATAGATCTATCTAGATTAGACATAGAGAAACAGTGTAGCTCGTCATTAACTGACTTAGCCTCACTGGCTTACACTAGAAAATCTAGATCTAGACTCTAGTAACATTTACTAACAATCTAGATTATGATCATGGTGGCCATTCCAAGTCTAGATCTAGCCCAAATTAAGTTCTTGGATTGGAAATCTACAACGTCACATTGTGTTTCTATTTCAAAGAATAAATGAAGGAGAAAGACATCAATGGAGACTTTTATTCTAGTTATAGCAGGAAAAATTTCGGACGAGGATGGTGTTGCATGATGTTTGTTGTGTAAAAGGAGAGTTTCTTACCAAACTGGTGGCAAAATCGTTTTTGCTAGACACTGAAAGGCTGGCTTTAGTAATCAGAATAGCGCGCGCTCGGAAACTTTCATAAAAAAATTTCCTGCTTTTTTCTCATGAGCTGCTTGCATCCCTGATGTTACTGTATATTAGTCTGACTTACTTTTGTAATTCATGAATAGAGTCATAAAATTATTAAAACTTCCATTTTCTGACATTGTTTCACTCATTATAAAAATGCTATTTATAAAGTAAATTTCATAAAATGTGTAATGGGCAAGCAGACAAAATTAGGCGCAAGTCGACCAGACAATTTTTTTTAGAGCCCTTTCAATACAAAAAGTTGCTATATAGTTAACCCTTTTTAAACTTTTCAAAATTAAATATTTCAAAATTTTGAAGGGCTAAAATCGTAATTTATTAACTCCCTGAAGGAAACAAAATAAAATAAGATAATTCTTTTTTAATCCCTGTGGGGAAATTCAATATACATAGTATAAAAATTGTATAAATACATGCACACAATTTACATAATATACAAAGTGTATAATAATAATATGAGTATAAATATAAGTATTTGAACTTGGGATGTAAATATGTTTGTATATGTATTTCAAAACATGTAGTTTTAATATGGTGTAAATAATATGGTCATATATGAACTTAGGGTTTAAGTATTGTCCAATTAAATTGTACATTGGACAATAAAAAATGGTCTTGCTTTATTTATAAATATTAGTAAATAAGATTAAAAATTAAGAAAAAAGTTTTCATAAATAAAAGTGTCAGAATCAATTCAATAAAACAAATACAATAATGTGATTGAGAATCCAGGTAAGAGACTGGGAGCCTGTTTAAAAACTACTCAGGCGAGTTACTAAGTAAGCACGAACACACAAACACACTTGTTCCCACACTCACTAGGGTTTAGACAATCTGCTTCCCGTGTCCATTCACTGAAAATCACTTGCAAACTTATGCTTCCCTTTTAAAAGTGTTGTTGAAAGTTTTAAGCAACCTGGGTATGAAAGAAGCAGCGTGTCTTATGTTTTTGTTTTTGGTAACCTGACTCTTCCACTGCGTACTATCCGCCTTTCGTTGTATTCTTTTCTTAGAGGGTGGCTCTCATCTGTCAGTATACTCTTCATTTTTCTCACAATGTGCTGCTCACATATTGCCTCGTTATTTTCTTGTCTGCTTCCGATAACGCCACACTCTTTAGATATGACTAATGACATGCCCGCGACTTTTGCGGTTTTAAACAAAGGTGCTGGAATTGTTTTAGGTAAAGGTGAAAATGGTACATTCGATTGATTGAGACTTTTTGCAGCGAAAACGATCCTTATATGAGAGTCACCTATCCCAATCAAATGTTGCTCGTCTAACTAAAGAAGATAACATGAGAAACCTTTCACTAAAAAAATGCATTGTACGAGGGCTCTTTCGTAATTAACCGAAAAATGCCTGTAAAATTCGCGCTTTTTATGCTATCAACAAAATTCTTGCACGTGTTCATACCTTGACTCGTCCTTCATTTCTCTACGTAACAGCCAAGTCTGTCAACACACTTCTGCCTACGCCGCACCATGGAATAGATACCCTCTCGAAAGAAACTTCCATCAAGGTTTTGTAGCCATTTCCGCACATGGTCAACAAGCTTTTCATCGTCATCAAAGCGCTTTCCTGCCAGCTCACTTTTCAGTGGCCCAAAGAGGTGATAATCAGATGGTGCGAGGTCTGGACTGTGTCAAAATCTCCCATCTATATTTCTCTAGCCAACCTTGCGTCACTCGTGCTGTGTGGGGTGTAGCGTTGTCGTGTTGCAAAATGACCCCGTTGGTCAACTGCCCTGGGCGCTTTCTGCGAATGGCCTCCCCAAGCTTGTCAAGAGTTTGGCAGTATCTTGCAGCATTGATTGTTTCTCCAGGTTGTAAGGTTTCGAACAGAAGAACACCTTGGACTGCCCCAGAAAACAGTTCCCATTATTTTCTTTGCCGACCGCATGGCTTTGAATTTCTTTGCGACAGGTGCAGGGATGCAAGTTTTCCGATTTTAATCGGAATTCCGATTTTTTCGTCTCCCCCGATTTTTCCGATTTTCGTATTCCTGCTTCAACCAGACAATCAGCAACAAAAAAGTCGGAAAAATTATAAACTTATTAAAGTAAGAACTGAAACCCAGAAAAGACGACCGGAAAATCAGAAACGAATTACAAACCTTTTTCCGATTCTATGG
>BMAT01006160.1:13950-25386 GCA_019649035.1 Elysia marginata
TCTTTAAAATCGTTTAGACATTCATTGTGCAAAATGATGCACTTCATACTTTCTGGGAATATCCCTAAGGAAATAAGGAATATCATGTCGTTTACAGAATTAAAAAAGCTCCACTGGTTGCTGAGCAATGGGCATTTTTCGGTCATTTCTGAAACAGCCCTCGTATCATATGATTAAGTTCATTCAATTAAAAAAAACCTAGGACTTGATTTGGGGGGAAAAAGTTGGCAAGTGTGGAGATCGAACCCCTGACCTTGACCTGTCTAGATTTACACATCAGATCGATGCGCTAACCGTTGCACCAATGGCGCTCTGATGAATGTTGCAATCTGAAGGAAGTCATGGCAGTTGTGACTGGCTAATGAGGGAAGATAAGACTGAAAATGGCTAGATTTCGAATCTAGAGCTTGAAGCGTATTCAGATTTAAAAGTTAGACGTTGAAAAGGACCTCTCTCAAATTGAATTTAGATTGCTAAACAATCATATGGGCTCATCCACCACAGTTAATGAGGCCACAAATCTCGACCTGGATATTAGATCTAGATCATTCTGTGATCATCTGCTTTGGCATTTTGGCTGAGCAGTGAGACGACAGCGCTTTATTATTAATAGAGACATGAATATTTGGAAAAAACAACAAAAATTAAGAAGTTATATCTGTATGAATTACCCACAAAATTTTCAGACTTTGGTGTATGTCCCTGTAATAGTGAATTTCTACTGTATCTCGCTCTGTTTAGATCTATATCTGTTTGCACAGTATGTCTGTAACCATTTTAATCCTCATCTTTATCAAGGTTCACACCTCTCTCTCTCACTCATAATTTATTGTGTCTTTTAACCGTGATTCACTGAAGCTGATTACACTGCACATCCTGTAGCTATCGTCGAATTTGACTCTAGCTGAAAGGTTGTTGTCCCTGTTATTGATAGATTGAACATTACCTATTATTGGGGATGGTAAATAAGGTTTATGAGGGCACTTTTTTCTGCGCGGGATGAAAGGACCGAACTTGGAGGGGCGGTACCGTAGCCAGGTGTTGTTGAGTTGATGATAGATCTAATATAAGGTTGTTTAGATCGCAGCCTCGATTAGCAGCAAGGCGCTTTGGGGAGCGAGAGTTCCTACAATGTATTTTAAATTTCCGCAGCCATTTGCGAACACCTGCCCTTGTGCCTCTAGGATTTGGGCCTCGAAAGAGGGGCTTGGTTGGCATGTGTTGACTCAGCTTGGTAGAGAAACACTGGTGGTGTGGATACACATTATTATTAATTGGCTGGCTAGAAAAACTCACCTGGCGAGAAATGTTCAAAATGGCTACCGTTATTGATAATAAGTCCATGTTAACTTTGGAAGTTTTTGCATAATTGTAGTACAATATTATATATGGTCCAGAAAGTCCCAGAAACACTAAAAAAACAAATGAAAACTTCTGTTCCAAGAATATAGAACAAAAATAGACGAGGAAATGTTAAAAAAGTAAGGTTGAATTCACCGAAGACTAAAATTTACAGAGATACCGAAAACAAGGAGCGTGTCAGTTTGGTGCTACAACACATACACATTAAGAAAGAGTTTATGAATCCATATGGCATTTCAAAATCTGACTTGAACCTGATTTATCCTAAACATATGGTCAATTGGTGCTTGGATTAAACAAATACAGTGGAACCCCTCAATTAAGACATCCTCACTTAAGAAGACTCCTCTAATGTGACTTTGAATTTGAAGACGTCCGCTTATATAAATGAAGTAATTTAACCCTTGAACTAAGACCCCCTTCTTATAAGACCTGTTTTTATCAACATAGGGCTTTATTGAGGGGTTCCACTGGTCAAAAAGGTATAATGTCATTCACTGTCATAGGTATGGATAGATATTAAAGCTGTAAAAAAAGCCAGGTTCCATCATGTTGAAAACCACAAGAAATGTGTACTGTCATATCTCAGTAATTAAACTAAGATTGAAAAACTATTTTACTTTTTTTTCTCCATATTTCAGTTGTCAGAATATTTTTCATATTTGACCTAAGAGCAAGTACACTAGGAAATTAAACATAATTTCTTCAAATGATTTGGTGTAGACTTAACATTGCTTTGATATTGTGGTACAAAATTAAAAAAAACGTTATGTACCTTGGCATGTTTGTGCTTTATTTCATTCTACTTTGCCTTTGTGCACAGTCTGATGACCGAACATTGAGAGTTTGGCGAACAATGGACTGGCAACAGGAAGTTGTCATCAGTAAACCATTCCAAGAGGTAAGCTTAGTTTTGTTTTGAAACATTTTATGTTGAATCAACCAGATGCTTAAAGTCATTTCTGCCACAAAAAAAGCTAAGATAAGCCTAGAGTTATAAAGTCACTCTTGAAAATTTAAAGTAAAATCTTGTTTAAAATAGCCCTACAGACAAGAGTCATCTTAGAAAAACTGACGTAGAATATTAGATGAAAAGTTAAAATTGTGCCCAAAGGTGAAAAAGCAATGTCTGTGTGTCGCCAACTTTCCTCAGTAGAAGACTGAAATTTCCGTACCATATTCACAAGCTTTACAATGCTCATAGACTGTTTTATAAAATTAGCTCACAAATTTTGCTTTATTTAGTGTGGTGGAACAACACACACACTAAGACTGAACTGGTCACCAGATGGTCACCATATTGTATCAGCCCATGCCATGAACAACTCAGGTCCCACTGCACAGATCATACAGCGAGAAAGTTTCAATGCCAGTTTGGACTTTGTCGGCCACAGGAAAGCTGTCACAGTTGTGGTAGGCTTATTTGAACATCATTGTATTATTGATTTGCTTTTAGATGTATTTTATAATTGTATTGCTAATATTTATTTATTCTATACTGTATATTTTTGCTCTGCTCAAGCTAATAAAAGCTTTTTGATCATTTTCTCATGAAAAGATATTCAAGTTTTGTCTTTTATTTGTTTCTGAGCAATCAGGTTGCCTCTTATTCTTTTGTTTTTTGTTTCATAAAAAATTTTTCAATACATTTTGTAAAGGCCATATATCTATTTACATTTTAAAATCAATTAAAAATGATAAATTACATCAATAAGCATTAGAGGACTGTTCATATGATTTTTAAAGACACAGGTAAAATCCAAAAAATATAGCTGTATAATAGATTAAACATATCTTGTGATCAATATGAAGAGTGGAGGCAGCCACTACGCAATCAAATTATTGAAAGATTTGAAAGGTATGAAGTTAGCAGTGGAGAGTAGCAGGCTTTACGTGAAAATGCCTGAAATGTCTGCCTTTAGTATGATTTGAACCTTCGATTTATAATAGCTTCGACATCCACCTCCTTGCCATAGCTTATACCATGTTGCCACTACGCTTAGATGTTGCCTTTGATGCGATTTGGATCTTCGTGTTCAAGAAAGCGAGTCGCTTAGAGAGGCTTAGCAAGGAACTTTGCCATGAAACACCTTTTTAGAGGAGCATAGTGGGGACATGGTATAAGCTATGTTTCTCTAACTTGTAAAGGTAGAAGTTTCGGGCATTTTCACTTAAAACCTGCTTCTCTCCACTGCTAACTTCATACCTTTACAATCTTTCAATCATTTAAACTTATCTTGGTAATTTTTTCTTGATTTACTGGAATATAAGTAAATATGGTCAAAACTTAATCATGCTATTAGGGTTGTCTTGTATGTTAAAGAAATGCTCTTTTTTTGCAGCTTTCCAATGGAACATGTAAAAATGTTGAATTAAAACTTTTCTGAACTGGAAGAAAATCTGGAATTATTGGAATTGGTGTGCTTTTCACCCTACAATGAATTCACTTTTAGTTGTGGTTTATTTACTGCTACTATCAATCTTAAAATCTTTTCTTTTTTTTTTTTCAGAGGTTTAATCCCAACATTTTGAAAAAGCAAGTAAAAGGAACAAAGGTAAATATTCTTTTGTTCATAAAATCTTAAGAGAAAGATACCTAAGTATTCATAAATCATTGTAACTTTTTTTTTTCACAGAGGATGAGTTGGGGAAAAAACTGTATGAAGGAGCATGTTTAATATTTACCATATTTAATATCTATGCTTCCACTTGAAGAACAGAAGGTCTTCTAAACAACCTGTAACCTATCACTGAACTTAACTCATCGCAGAGGGCTTTGTTAATAATCACTCTCAAAAGAATTAGACCTAGGGTAAAAAATGCTTGTCAACAGCCAAAGAAGTTTTTGTCCAAACCGAAACACTGCAGATGTAGTTTGAATGTACAAGTGGTTAACGGCCAAGACTTTAAAGGAAGATATCAACATTAAAATCACTGGCATCAACATGGTTGTGGCTTTTGACACCATCGACAGAAACTGACTTCTGGACATAGCAAATTAATTGTGAAAGAAGAAGAGCTAAGGATAATACACGTTTTGTTGAGCAATACAGAAATAAATACAAAAAAAATGTCTCTTCAAAGGCAATGCATTTTGTTAGTAATGTCGGGAATTCTCAAGGAGATAGTTTAAGTCCTGTACTGTTTACCATTTACTTAGAACATGCTCTCAGAGAGATTCAAGTCATCATTGAGACCAAATTCTTCATACGATAGAGAAGTCCCAAGTGAGGTAGCTTATGCTGGCTGCATGGACTTTTTTGGACATAGCTATGCCAATATTATCAGAGTCTAAGAAACTTTGTCACCGCCAATACTAGAGTCTGGCTAAATTTATTTCTACATATCTTGAAGAGCGATAATAACATCCTCCTAACAAAGCCACAAGAGCCTCTCAACAATTTCAAAAAGAGATCTTGCACCATAAAATCAAACTCCATTCAACGGATGAAATAGATAAGACTCAGTCTCTCAGACAACATCAAAGGCAATAGCAATAACTGACAGGAAGGACAGAGAGCTGCCAAAATTCAGAACTGGGATCTGCCACATGGCCCTGAGTCAGTAAGCCAGTGTTGTCTTATTGCTACTCACTTTGACTTTGACCTTTTTTTTCTTTTTGTTCTCCAGACTCAAAACTGCTCATGTTGTGCCATAGGCAGCAAAGACAGGTCGCTTTCCATATGGGTAAGTTGCCTTTTTCAAGACACTTTTTTTAATACAATGCTCTTAATAAGCTGTTTTTCCTGCCTGCAGTTTTTGTCTTGTTCATCATTGTTTTCTTTTGCATTCTTATATATTAAGTGTGCTAAGATTTATGAGCAAACTTGATGTTGATGTCTGATGTCAACATCTGATGTTGCTTGAAAATCATTGAATCACTCTCTCTTCAAGTGGATTTTTGAGATATTGCATGGTAACATCCTCATAAATAAAGAAGCTTTAATGGGATGCTTGCTCAATGCTTAAATAAGATAGTTTACCCAAGGATAATAGACAGTAAATTGTCAAGTAAAATGCCTTTTTGTTCTGTTCTGTTTTAGCTCACAGCCCTGAAGAGACCACTAGTAGTTATGCACGACCTGTTTGAGAACTCCATCCTGGACGTCTCCTGGTAAAGCCTTCATATTGAATTTTATGACCTACCTATGCTAGGTCTTGATTTGCTTAATAGAGCCTTCAGTGCTGTATTATATTTTTTTCTCTCCAGTTTTATTTTAGGTATCATTGGTCAAAATTTCAAACTCATTTAAACACATTAAAACTAGTTGGAGTGTAGTCATGTAGACAGGAGAAAAATTGTTGCTGGCACAGCTTACTTACTTGTGGAACAAGACTTGTTCTGTAAAAGTGTGAAAATTTCATTTATGATTGTTCAGCTAACCACAAACCTTTTTTGAGGAGCTGACTATTGGAAGATATAGTCATGTATGGCGGTAAGTTATTGAATGTGGCTAGGTTTACTAAAAACCTTAGAGTTTTCAGAAAAGATTTTTTGGAAGCATTAGTGCAAGTAGACTGTAGAGTGGTGACATCGTTTTTATAAAAATGAGGCCTACAACATCATCTTCCATGCCGACTTTTAGTCTTGCATTTAAGCATGTCTTGAGAGTCTACTGATTAACCCATGAAATTGTGTTATATCTTTGCTCTTGGTTTAACCTCCCCTTTTCTTAAAGGTGTGCTATGTTCAAAAGGCTTATGGCTTATTTGAAAGTGAGAAATAATTTCATCAAGCTCATGTCTGCTATTGCAGGCTATCCAATTCTCAACTCAGACCTATTTCATAGTTTCCTATATTCCTATTATTAGCCATGAAAATGCATTGGGAATTCTGCACCCATCAAAACACTAACTTATTTTACACAAACTTTCAACTTTAGATTGGTTACAGGTCTAGAAAGACCATTCATTTTATGAGCTTGACATGCCTAGAATTAGTAAGACAATAGACCTAGTGTGGTTATAGTCAAGGTCGGGGCAGAATGGCTCTTATTGATAACAAAGTCAGGTTTGAAGTTTCAAGCCATATGGTGTCTAGGGCGCATGTCGTGACAGGTGCCTGGAATGAGTTTCCCAATTGCATTGTGGATGGAAATCACATGAGTTCCCGCATTCTGGCAACCAGCAATGCCAGGTATTAAAAATATTAAACGGAGACAGATATTTTTGCTGTAGTTGCCTGAGCTAAAAACTAAATTTCAAATAAGTCTACAAATTATCCTTAAATCAGAATCCTGATGCAATTCTAATGTTACTTGATACCACAAAAGCAAAGATACTCCAACATAAAGAAGAGAAAGAATCAATCAGTTTATTGAGATTCGCCTAGTCCTATTAATAGCATCCCTCAGCGCCTTGGAAATTTAGGGGATTCTCCCTGCCTTGGTGCAAACAGCGACTGGATTGCAGTGTGCAGATGTTGTAAAGTAACCTCTGGCAAAGCCGGGTGCCATCATGGCGTGTGTCCCGGACGCCACTGTATGGTAGGCAAAAGCATCTACCGGTATTGCTTTATTTTCTTTCATTAATGACGACAAAACTAGACATCTTTTACTGCTGTTGGTCAAATAGAGAGTATGTAACATGCCTCCCCATGAATTCATTAAAACCCTAAATTCAAAAACTGAAAACACTTGCAATCCATGATTTTTTTTTTCATCTAAAGCAAAAAAGGAACTTCTAAAGCCTTATTTTGGAAATTATTTCATTTTATATGAATTTCAATTTCATCAAAATTTGGAAGTGGTCAATGAAACATAGTAAGCTTAAATAAGTACAGCCTTGCCGCGTCTCAGCAATGTTCGTCGTGCAGCAGTCTGTTTGATAATAATAATCAACTGAGCAGCTCTTAGCCGCAAACCGCTGGTCGGGTCAGCACTGGACTTGAGAGCATATTCCTGGATTCCAGCGTATTGGATGCCAAATGGGGGATTCCTTGCCAATCAGGTTGAATTTTTAATTTAACAGAGTTCAAGCTTTTTTATAATACCTGACTAATTGGGCTACTAACGTTAAAAGGAAAGAAAGAGGTGTTCTAAAAGTAGCTAATTTTCACACTCCAATCACGGGACTTTCTAGGCGACTTACATATTCCTACCTTATACCTATTTATTGTCTTTTTTGTCAATTCGTAGAATTTTGCTTGTGGTATTTATGAATTAACACTAGAAACCACTGTGCCTGGTACTCAGATTAAAAGCTAATTTAGTATAAAAGCCTTATATTTTTTTTGCCCGGTTCAGCGGGCATTGGATGGCCTTGTTACTAGGAGACTTGTTAGGTAGTGATAGCTCACTTCAGCAGCAGAGGGCTTAAGGGGTTAAGGCATGGTATTTATTATCTAGGGCTTTCATAAAGTTATTAGAATTAGAGCTGAATGTTGTTTTTAAACACAACCTGTTCCAGTGTACTCACGCATTACATCAACACATGCTTTGTGAAGCTGGTCTTCCCCTTTTCTATCTTACGCTGATAACTCTTACTACAAATAGTGTAATGATGGTAATCTAAAGTATGTGATGAAAAGTTCTTGGTGTTTTTGTGTCTTAAATTTTTTATGCTGCCCTAAATTTCCTTCAGGATTGTAAAGTCTTACTTTATATCATCTTATCTTACATGCACTCAAAAGAATCCTTTTAAGTCAGAAAATCTGAAATTTATAACTTAGTTTTTAAGTGTTTTTAATAGAATGTTTATATTTGTATTCCTTTTTGGTTCAATTTTTTATAAAGCATAGAGCAGAGCTGCCAACAGGCTAGCATGTTCATAATTTTGAAACAAGCGTGGTTGAAACAAGCAATTCAAAACTCTTAGTTGGTGTTTTAAAATTTTTGTCATTACCTAATTTTTAGTTAAAACAGGCAGTATGATGCTGCAAAATACACACTTATTATCAGGGAATGCTGGTAGGTTTGATGCTGACGCAAGGCAAAAGGGTTAACTCTTTTTAAAGTCAAAAACAAGCACTGCACCATAAAGACTTCTTGTTATTGGCTTCAAGCTGTGAAGTTCTTGAAATCAAAATGCAAACTTGACATGGAGGTACAAATGTTTGGAAAATTATAGACACTTCTTCTACTTGCAGTAAAGATTACCAAATGAATTACATTGATTGTTAAGTTGTAGCATATTAAAAAAAACTTAAGTTAACAAATAAACTTTATTACCAGTTAAGATACTACAGCAGAATGAGATGAAGTTAAGTATCCCCATTGTTTTCTTTTTAAATCTCTTTAAAGGAGTCGGAGTGGCCTAGAACTGATGAGCTGCTCTATTGATGGTACAGTGGCTTTCATGGACTTCACAACAGAAGAGATTGGCCAGGCTCTCTCTAAGGAGGAAGAAGTCAGTCAATCTCCTTTATGAAATGGGCTGTACTAAAAAGGAGTGGGAAAGATCAGAACTGGTTCTGAAAAATCAATGGAGACTTAAAATGAATTTAAAATCAACTGATTCTGTCAATTCACATGCCCACAGCAAAAGGCTATTATTATTTCTATTGTTTATTCTGTGTTTTGTACTGATTTGACTTTTAAATTCATTTTTACATTGGCGCTCATAGCAAGCATGGACTAAAGTGCAGAAGAGTGGATAGGAGGGATTTTATCTTTTCGTTTAATATTGTCATATAAAAATTCTGGCACACTACCCAGAAAATTTTAGTGGAAAGAGTTACATACTGCATTGTCAGTCTCCAGGTAATTTTGTGTTCAAAATTTTCTTGGAAGTATTCTCACCACTTATCATCTCTTCTCTGTGGTTTTTCTGCTAGTGCTGTTAAATTCAAGGCACTATACAACTTGCAATCGATCTAGATCTGAGAAATAATGGTTTATAAAGTGGTTATGGTCGTCCAATTGTTTTTGTTTTGGGTTGATTGTTCCTGTTTCCAAACTATTTTTGAAAAAAAAAACCCAACTGAAAATGCTTTTTATTTACTTGAAATGGTTTCAAGGTATTTTTGTCTTTGTGATTATTTTGTATATGGGTGACCTCATCTGTACCCAATGCCCAATAGCGGAAGCACTGCCTGCTGCCTTCGATTTAAAAGTGGGATAAAGTGAATGTAAATTGGAAGCTAGTACACATCTACACATCTATTGAAACTTTTCATGTTGAATGCTTGCAGAATGTATTATTTCTCAATCTATTTTTCAGATGAACATGCTAGAAAGTGTGTATGGAAAGAGTGTGTCACTCCATGATGCAGCCACAAAGAAAAGCCAGATTATTGAGTCAGCAGCCATGTTGAACCTTCAACAGCAGCAGCAACGTCAACAACAACAGCAGCAGAAGAACGGCTCCAACAGTCTGTTGACTCCAAACAAAAATAGTAACATCTCCTCAGCCAGTTTTTTGTCAGCTAGTGGAGACAACACCCCTTTCAAGGTTTCTGTTTATTCATTTTTTATTTTTATTGTAATCATGGGATGGATATCAAGTATATTTGGTCCAAAACTGAGAAGACCACAACAAATTTTTGAGAAACATTTTGCTTAATTTGAAATTTTGATTTTTTAAAGTCGACATGTTGGGAGGGAAATACTGCCTAAAAATAAGAGTATTAAATGAGTATAAAGGCCTTGAAGCACCATGCCATATGACAGAAACCTCATTCTGAGCTCCTCCAAAAGTTCATAAGGAAGACATGGCACTTACTGGCAGAGCTTTGTATTAAGTTGATCAGAATTTCATGAAAGTAATACTTTTGTAAGAGAGAAAAATAGTTCATCTTTAGCACAGGAAATACACCTCATGCCCCATAAATCCTTTGAGCCGATGGGACTGGTATACCTGTTTAACAGCTATTCTTAGATAATAACCGTAGGTGAGATTCCCTCATTGTTTTAGCTCAATGTTAATTTTTAAAAATAACTCATAAGAGCTCCTTTGACCTTTTAAACCGAATTTTTACTTTCTTTTGCATGGATTATAACAGGTGGGGGAATACTAAAGGCTCAGAGGCTCAGGGCTCAAAGGTTTAGACTCTGACAATATATAAAAAAAGGTAGAAAGTCAAAACAAAGTAGCTCAGTCAAAAATATACTAAATACTATAACCTACAATTTTATAAAAAAAATTTTGCCTATTGATTTGCTTAGAATTAAGAGTTTTTTTATAGGTTTATTATTTAACATTGCTTTTATTTCATTGTACTCTGTCTTGTTTCTTGGACAAAGGTAACTTTCTTTACATGGTCATATCCTGTTCCTCTGAAAATAAAATTTTTTAAGAATCAAGAAGTAGGTACACTCCCAGAGGTCANNNNAAATGTTGTATTTTACTTTTTATAGAAAATTTTTGTGCGGAAACACTATATTCTTCTCTCATTTAAACTTTCCTCGTTTTTTCTTCTCACTTGTGGGTCCTGACCAACAGATAACTGTCCATAGTTTAACCCGTAATTTCTAATCCATATCATAACCTTCTCTCCCACATGTGATGTGATTAAATTTAAAATTTAGCCCAGGTCTCTCCATAAGAGTGGACCTGGGTTTGTCAATATTTAGTCCATTGTGTGTTTAAATATCAGCCAAGTCTCAAAGGTATGCAAAGTTTGGGATGTTTATGTCAACTCAAATCTATTCACCCTCTCTCCAAAACTGAAGTGCTCTGTTATTGCTCCTCAGTTAAATGTATTCACAAGAGGACTTTTGCTTTGGACTGTAACAATTGCTAGAACTATTCTCAAAACAGGAAGTCATTTGAAATGAAACTGAAACTGAAATGTTAACACCTAGGCCCATGTATCAGTCATACTGAAAGTGAAATATTAGCAGCTTCAAGATGAACTTTCTAATGAAGGAGCAGCCAACCATTGTAGTTTTAGCTTTTGTAAACTGCCTTTTTGTTGAACTACAGTTAATATCTTTAAATTGTGTATTTTTTAGTTTCTTGAGTGACTTTCGTTTATAACAAAAAGTTGATAGATCTACTCTGCAAGGATTGTTTGCAAAGTTGTTTTTATAAATTGTAGATCCACGCTTGTGAAGACTCTCAAAGATGCATTTAGAGGTATGGGAGTTTCGGCAAACATGAAGAATCCGGTACCCATCGCCACCATGTTGAATT
>BMAT01006160.1:38466-61282 GCA_019649035.1 Elysia marginata
GATAGGTTTAAAAAATTCCTATTAGTGTTAATTAATAACTATAAGATGCTTTATTAAAACATCATTATGTTTGTTCTAAATCCAGACCTTTTAAAAAAAAAAACAAGGCATTCATCATACATTTTAGTTAATAATCAAAAAGTTGAAAGCTTCAATAGATATGCTACATATGGATAGATTTAAGCATATGAATCTCTTTCAAATTTGTAAATTGTTTCTCAATTATACTGTTGACTTCTTCCTTATAAGTTTGCTTAGTGCCCAAGATTGTTTCATTTCTTTGTTTTTTTTTCTCATTCATTTTTGAAATTTAGATTGGGAACTTAAGATATGATGGCAAATAATGTCTTAACTGACACTGGACAAATGTTTTGTATTTCAAGTGGTAAAAATGCCATTTTGTGTTTGAGATAAGATTATTTAAATGAGGCACACCAACTCATGTCATCATCTGAGCAAAGATAAGATTATTTAGATGAGGCACATCATTTCATGTCATCATCTGAACAAAGATAGATGATTTAGATAAGGCATGGCAACTTTTGTCATCATCTGAACAAAGATAAGATTAATTAGATGAGGCACGCCAAATCATGTCATCATCTGAACGATGGATAAGAATAAGTTCTCAAAATAGCTTTACACAAAAAATCATTGTCATCGTAATTAATACAGTGGAATTTATATATAACTCAAACACTCATATGTTCAGATTTTTAATTGTTTTTTATACTTATAATTTTGTTATTGGATTATTCAAATTTAAAGTTTTTCCCCAAGGGGCTCTAAATCCTTAAAGTAGACTGTACTAGGCCTTGAAATATTAAACACCACTTATGCCCATTTCTGGCTTATTTTTTTTTATGTTCACCATACCTCTCTCCATACAGCCTTTTTTGGTACCTGTGACCTAGTGCTTCCTCTTGTTCAAAGTGATGCTTCTTTAGTATTATATAGGTATTTGAAAGCTTACTATTTTTTTTTTGCCTCACAATAAGTCCTCATATTCACAAGCCAGCTCAGAAAAAAGTTGGACAATTTATCATTCACTAGCTTCTCTTTTACTTATGTGAAATGGATGAGAATTTTCTATCAAACTTGAATCTTAATCTGTATATTTTCTCAGATTGAGAGTTCAGCTGATGGCAACAAAGAAAATAACTTAGTCCTGGAAGGAGAGAACAACATTGAACTTGGCTTATTCAAAGCTCACAAGCTGCGGTGCCTGAGGGGTTCTCGCTGCTTATGGGAACATTTTCTTACATCTAAACTTTGTGCTGTTGCAGGTTCTAGGTAACCTAAAGTTGCTTCTTGTGTCCTGTCCTCTCTCTCTCACTCTCTTATCTCTCAAGTACTCATATTATGCTTCTTTTAAACTTATATCCCCTGTATTGTATTTGATTTTTTAAATATTTTACTTCTTAACTTTCCCCCCTAAAGTAAATGTGATATGCTCAATTTTTATATCTGTTTCTAATCTTACTCTGAGTAAACCAGGACAGCTGGATTTAGTTAGAAAAAACAAGTAAGTTTTCTAAGCCTGTAAAAGTCTGTTTTAGTTAAAAGATAAATATAAATGAGATAAGATTTGCTCAGATTAGGTGTTAGGCAGTTGAATGTCACTGTTGATGAAATGCTGTCATTTGCACTTGAACCACTTGAGGCTTATCCCATGCTTGGTTTCAATGTTAATTCTTTGTTTTGTAATAACTTAACTCGTCTAATTCCTCTACCATTTGTGCTATAAGTTCTTTTGAATTGTAAAGAATTTTTTTCTGTATGGCCACCCTTTAGTATCTTCAAAGAGATATTAAATTAAAATCCTTTAATACAGGAAGATATTCTATTCCGTTGCAGAGCTTTTTTTTATGTGGTAGTCTTACTTTTAGGATGTATAGTGCAATGCTCTTAAAACAAAAAATTCCTTCCAGTATTTGACAACTATGTACTCTTCGCATCCAGGTACGTTGCGGCCTGTGCTTGTGCTGATGGCACGGTCAATGTCCTAACCCCTGGTGGGCGACGCCTGCTGCCAGCCCTGGTTGTGGGAGCTCCTCCAGCTTTCTTCACCTGCTCTGGCCACTTCCTGCTAATAGTTACCACAAGGGGCCAACTCTATGTGTGGTTAGTTATGGTTACTCGTGCTAACACTTTCAGATAAACCAATAACACTGTGTGCCCTGTCCTATCCATATCTCTTCCCAAATGGGGTAATCACTTTCCTCAGTTCTGGGTCTGAATTGGGTGCTACAGAGAATATGAATGGCCCCCCTTGCTAAATTAAAGAAGGGACATCATTCTTAAACTTTTGAGTCATTTCTTTGTTAGTTTTGCTGCAAATTTTAACTTTTGTGATCTAGGTCTAGATCTACAATTTCACTTGCATTTGGCTCTTAAGTTGGAGGGGGTGGGACAACTACCAGTGGTAATCTAGATGGTTTGGGTCCTTATGTAACTCATTGAGGTGTCTGGCAGTTTTGAAAGCTTAAGAGACACATTGGGCAAAGGGGTTCTTAAGTTTTGAAGAATTTTTTTTCCTGCACATACTGGACATCTTGTGCAACAAAAATAATCCTAAAATTCGTGAGTACTTGTGTTAATTGTTAGTCTTAACCCAAGACCTTCCCCCATCCACTCTGTTGGCTTTGATAAGAGGAATTTACCAGTACGGCTAGACACGTTTGGGGATCTGGGCCTTGCGAACAAGTTCCTGTCCGAGGCCATATAGTGACTTTTGAGGTAGCCTTGCTTGTAATTCACATTGAGAACTCCCTTGTCATACCAGATAGCTGTGAACTGGGAATTATCCTCGCACAACATCAATCAATAAATGCAGGGAAAATTTCCCCTGGTTGCCACCTCATGCTGTGATTATAGACTATCTGCTGATTTACCACTGATACTACTAACCTATAAGTCTGTGAGGGGAAGGTACTGACAGGGTGGATGGAGGGGTGACAATTTTTGCATGTCTGTAAATAAGAATCTGGCATACATTGGGTAGCTGTTGGTACATTGGGTGTTTGGTAGGCTGTGTTTACAGGATTTTGACAGCTTCTGAGTAACTGACCTTTCATAACCCCACCCAAAAGACCCTACTAGTGCTAACAAGTGAAGGGGGCATTGACCACTAAGGCCTGTCTGTGATTATTTGAACTGTGACATGTTAGCCAACTGCCATATATCAACAGGTCCAGCCTTCTGTCAATCAATGTTATGAAAGTTCTCCCCTATCTACTTAAACTGAAATGATAAAATTTTCATACTGTACTTGCATGCTTGGAAGAGACCTGGGGAAGAGAAATGGGGTATAAGGTTAAAGGCCAGCATTTGACTTTGAGCACCTTTGGATGAACTGATTTCACGAAGGTGCTGGTAGACTGTTAGTGTTTCATTTCGAAAGTCTTTATGTAAACAAGATTTGGATTTATCTGCAAATATTAAGATGGGCAGATTGCTGATCCAAAACATACGATCAATTAAGATGTTGACTGAGCAAGTTTTACCTGTAACATTGTGTAAATCATAGGCTTACTGTCAAACTGGGATAGTGCATAGGAATGTGCACGTATGCTCTCACTTGCTAACAATAATGTAACTGCATAGGAGTGACACTGCCACCAAAAACAGTTGAGAGTGTAGCCTTTTTATGCTGACAGTTTTCTGATGGTAAAGAAACAGGAGCCACCCATCTGCATTTAAGGGTGCCTATGCAGTCATTTAATTGTTTGTCAAAATTTAGATCTAGATAGTGCAGTGGTTAAAGAGATCTATATAGAATGTAAATAATATGTGATGGTTTTTGTACATGTGTTTCCTTTAAGGGATGGGCAACTTTTCTCATTAATCGTCTCTTGTCTCTGACTAAACTTAACTAATGTATTTAGAACCAACCTTAATATAAATCTTAGATATGAATAGTCTTGATTCAGGTTTAGTAGATTTAGTTGAGTTTACAATGTAGGCTGCCATGAAGAGAAACCAGAAAGTGCACCTTGGTATTCACCATAGCAATATCTCTAATAATTACAGTAAAAAAAATCAAAAGCTAAGAAATAGGCACATTTCAGACTTAAGAACCTAGTTTAATTTGTTCATAAGAAAATCACCCTGTTAAGAGGCTTCTTTCTCAAACAGAGTATCTTATTGACTATGATATCCACATGAGGCATTCCCAAAAGTTGGTCCATGAAACATGGACATTGAGGTGAAAAAATTAAACTTCCCCAAAGCACTTTAAATTGGGTCTATGGTATAGAGAAATTATCTATCTTAACTAATGTGAAAGAAAAAAAATAAAAAATTTACCCTTGTAAAGGTAAAAGCCGTTATAATTACAGCCCCCTTCATATTGAGGACAACACGATTCACTCCGATAGAAGTTTATAATTCTAAAAGTATTGCATGTTTTATGGGATATTTGTGGTAGGAGGTTTTAGGCTACTCATTATTGAAAAACTACAACAGTTTTTATGAGTTTCACTCAGTTTATTTTTTTGTAGAGGCAAAAATGTGCCGAGACATGCTGTGTTTATGGGAACTCAATACTGAAAAGTTTAAAATTTCCATAAATATTTCACAGATTCTCTTCAAATTTGAATAAAATTATCTCAAGTTCACACTAGACCTTGCAAGTATGAAAGTTTTCAATTAGTTTCATTTTCAACAACGGGAACATAATGTCACTTTTCGGACAAAACGTTCACTACAAAAGTGTAATTATTAAACGATTCTATTAGAAATAAAAAACACAAGCTTTTAGCTGGTTAATTTGCGATAAATATATGTTTTCAAAGGTCTAGAGGGACAATTTTGATAAAACACGGTATATTTTCCCTTTTTTCCATAATCTAAACACGTATCATATTGAGGACATAACGTTCACTACAATATTTAAACTAAAAGAAAAAAAACCCACCAAGTTCTCATTAAAAAATCTAGATCTAAATTTAGATCTTATCATATACAGTATTAGCCTTGAATCTACTCTCTTATAAACATTGTCGATACAATTTTACACACAACTGCCACTTAAAATCTCGGGTTATTTTTTTTGTACATAACACTCACTCCGTAAAGTTCTCGTTAGATCTATATTTTCAAACCTAGATCTAGTTCCAGAAATACACATTTTCCTATTCTATATACCCTAATAGCAGCTTTTTTTGATAAATTTACTTCATTTTGTGTTAATAGGCTTATATTAATTGAAAAATGCTATTGCAGTTTGGACATAACATTCACTACAAAGAAAAATTGTTGTGAATTTCCTTTGTTCTTATTCCCATGATTTTAGGTAAACTCAGCATGAAAATGATTGTAGTTCAAGAATCTATAGGACAGGTGGAAGTTTCTTAAAAGAAAATTGATGCTGCAGCCATTCTTTCACTGAATGTGGCTTCAACAGTTTTAGGACATAACGCAGTTTTGCGGACATAACGCTACTCCAAACATTCACTCCGATAGATCTAATCGCTTGCTCTGAAAATTTGCTGTGATTAGGCTTATGGGGTCAATATTTTCAAATGTAAAACCAAATTATGTACTAAATCAAGCTATAAAAAGGTTTATGGTTGTACCAAATATCAAAATATTTATAATTGTTGAGGACATAACACTTCACAACAATTGTTGCTTGAATTAAAAACCACTGATTTTCTTGACGAGAGTTACTCTTCTAAAACTGATGAGTGTCCAGTTTCAATCCCAAAAAGTTGCTTTTTTTGAAACATTGCCTGTGGTAATTAAATTAACAATAAAAACTAACATTTTCCTTTGTGTTCGTAGATCTAGCATTTTCACAACAAGCGTTATGTCCGCTAGACCTAAGCAAATCTAGACGGTGCACTTCTTTGAATGAAAAGATTGACATACTTTTTTCAGTATAGGTCTATCAGACCTCCTGCAGTTAAAGTTCATCGCCAAAAACTGTAAGGTTGAATCGGGAAGAAAGTCATTTGGAAGGTAAAGTAGGTCACGAAAAGTGTCCACTTTTTAAAGCCTAGAAAACACATCTTTTTTCTACAAAACCAAGAACTACACAAAAGCGTGTGATACGATACGGATAAAATTATCTATCTCTTTAATCATTTTTCAACATGAAACAAGCTTTTACCATAGGAAAAAGCTAAATTTAGACCTATCTTTATTGGGTTGAAGAAGACATGGTATAGACTGGACGAACTTTTGCGACAGCCTCACATGTTAGGTTAGATTAAGAACCTTAATATCTAGTATTATTAGGGATTGGCTTTCTCAGAATTTATTCTGCATTCAGGATTTTTTCTATTTTGAATGAGAAAAATCCTGGTCCAGATATACACTACTCATGTGAGAACAAAAATTTTTGCTAGTAAATTCCTTTTGAAAAAGCAGATCTTACTGCTGTTTTTGAGTTTACTTGTACTGTTGATGTAAATTGCATGAGCAAATTTTGAAATAATTAATAGCTAAAGTAATGTTTTATAATGTTACGTAATGCACGCCTTGACCTCAGGATTTTTTTCACAAGTGGTGCCCTTTCCTGTATTGTGCTAAATTATATGATTACTCTATTTTAACATTGATTTTCCAAACATCTAAGAATAGAAGTCTAATTCATGACTGTGTTTATCCAATCAACTGCCAAAGTTCAGGGGGTGAAAAAAATGTTCACTGTGATCCCTGAAACTTAGATTTAGCAACAGGTGAGTCTACACAACCCCCCGGCACCTAGCACCTAACCTGTGAGTGGTTTGTGTTCGATTCCTACTCCATTCAATACTTCAATCTGTCAGAGATATACGTGAAAGGTCCTCTGTCTGAAACTTCCAAATTTGTGGAAGTGGATGGCATAGTGGTATGTTAGCAGGTCTCTTGTCTAGCAAGGGTGTGTGTGCCGAGGAGTGGTGTGGGTTTGATTCCTACTCCGTTCATGTTCTGTCTTTTATTGTCTTGTTCTGTCTTTCTGTTGCTATATTTAGGTTTGTGGTCGCCTTTCTTAAAATTCTTTGTAATAGAAAATCAATAAATGCTTTTTTCTTATCATGAAACGTAGGAAATTTTTTTTCTTCTATGAATATCACCTTTTTAGCAAATGTATACTTGTGATTAAATGGTCTATTAAAATGTTGGTACCATTCTCACATTGAAAAACTATTGATTTTTCTTTTATATTTCTAGGAATTTCCAAACCTTAAAGGTGGAGATCAAGAATGAATCTCTTAGTGCATTTTTATCAGGTAATGTTGCCTATTATACAAACACATGTATTACAAAGTCTTTGCATATTATATACAACATTTATAACATAGGACCAAAGCAGTAATCCTGTTATTATTCAATAAAAAAGATACTTTTATGTATTACAGATGATCTTTGTACATCTGTGCAACAGTGAACCAAAGCAATATTCCATTGCTTTATTAGGGGATCTACATAATAACTGAGCTTCCTTGTTGTTTTGTTAATGAATTGTTTATTTATTTAATAATTTATTTCTTTTATGTGGGTGGCCTTGTCAACATGTCTCTTTCAATAAAGTTTGATTTGTTACAGTTAGATGTACCGGAAGTCAAGGTCCACAATAGCTTCCAGATGCTAAATTTATTTTTTTTACACTTTCAATTTTTACTCAATCATTATCCTTATGTTTATAGATTCAAAATGCCTAGTTTTCTAATGTTGAGACATAATATGTGTCCACTGGTGGCACATTAATGCTAAAGCCAACGAACAATTTTGTTGTCACAGAACTTAAGACTAGATGTTCAAGATATTAGAGAGAGGTAATTGGTTTTTTATATTTTAATCTTACTAGTGATAACTTCAGTTTGCTAAGAAATACAGGTCACACAAACAATCATATAAAATAGATTTATTTTTCTCAAACTTTGAGGGAAAATGTAAACAAAACTTCAAATATAGAATGTATTTCTTCACTTTTTTTTTCATGGGATGTACGTTAAGTTAGTATTCCATTAAAGAATGTGTAATTATTATTTGTCAACCTGATGATGCTGTACAATGAATATTTGAAGATTATCAATGACACTATCAACAATTTGGTATAATCGCTGTACTTGAATTTTCACAGAACAATGTCTTACAGGTTTTTAGTCAGTTGTCCCTGATAGATGATTTTTTAACAGCTTTTATTGAATTCCCCGATTAAATCATTTTTACCAGGGAAAGACAACATAAAAGATGTAGTTCTGACCCCTCAGGGTGTTCCCATAGTCTGTCTGGCCAATCGGAGATCTTACTCTTTCTCTACAGATATTGGCTGTTGGTGAGTAAGAAACCTCTATTGTTTTCCCCCTCTAAAAAGGTTTTTCTTCTGTGCAAACACAAAATCCAGCATGACATACAGGCAAAATATGTGCAAGTGTTGATTGGTCAACTTAAAGTCTAATTATGATGTGCAAACCATTTAAAATTCTACATATTGCTGCTTTGCTAACTTTTTCAATAAGCTATGCTGAATGCTCTTGAATATTTTTTTTTTTGTTTAATTTGCATGCTAATGTGTACATGTTTTTTTTCTGCTTTCCCAGGGTTGTTGCCTGTGGTGGAGATGATGGACTTCAAGTAAACTCTAATCATTTGCAGAGTGTGCCTTCAAAATCTAGACCCATGGGGCCACTAAGCAGCTTGCAGAAACATTTCAGGTAAATTGACTCATCCAAGATCAGCTGATATGCACGTTTAGCATCATGACATTTTACTCGTCCATTCACAACCTTGTTTGGTCAATGAAATCTTTTCATCCCTTTTTTTCTATATGAGATGTTTATTCAACTTAAAGCATATCTAGAGATCCTTTGTCCATCTCCTTACCACACCAAGTTGTATACCACAAACACCCTGCATACAACTGAGTATAGATACACTAGACACACCAGTATAAGTCTTACCAGGCTTAATAAAAAAGTTAATTTTTTGCCCCTGAAATATCTGCTTGCTGTTGCACATTCAGGAGATCAGCTTTGTACATATCCACATCAGTAGAAGCCTAACCAAGCTTAAATAAACACTTAATTTCCCCCCCCCTGAAATATCTGCTTGCTGTGTGCAGATTCAGGAGATCGGCTGTGTACATATCTGAATCAGTAGAAGCCTAACCAAGCTTAAATAAAAAGTAATTTTTTGTCCCTGAAATATCTGCTTGTTGTGTTTCGATTCAGGAGATTGGCTGTGTACATATCCACATCAGTAGAAGCCTAACCAAGCTTAAATAAAAAGTTAATTTTTTGTCCCTGAATTATCTGCTTGCTGTGTGTAGATTCAGGAGATCGGCTGTGTACGTATCCACATCAGTAGAAACACTTAATTTTTCCCCCAGAAATATCTACCTGCTGTGTGTAGATTCAGGAGATCAGCTGTGTACAAGTCATCAAGCTTGAATAAATAGTTGATTTTCCCCCCTCTGCTATGCAAAAGAATCTTTGTACCCTTAGCTTATAATTTCTATCATATACTTTGCTTTGCCCTCAGGCTTAAAGGACAAGTATCTCGAGCCAGTCAGTCCTCAGCAGGGGTCCAACACACGGCCACTCTAAGCCACTTGGAGTCGCAGGTGGCCTCTAGTCTTGCTCTGCGGTCAGCATCAGAGTTCAAGTTCTGGCTGGAGACTTATGTCCGCTACTTGGCACGGGAAGGTAGGTGAAAAGCTAAATGCTTTGCTATGACAATCTTGGTAGGTTCACTTAAGTGGCATGGGAAGGTGTGTGAAATGCTGGAAGCTTGGCAAGGATAGTCTTATTGATTTCTTTGTGTGGCATGGGAAGTTAGGTGATGCTATGGTACCTCGAATGGTTCACTCAATTGGCATGGAAAAGTGAGCAAAATGTTGAAAGCTTTGTGATGATAGTCTAGATTGATTCACTTAAGTTGCATGGGAAGGTGGGTGAAATGATGGAAGTTTTTTGAGGACAGTCTAGATTGGTTAACTTCAGTGGCATCAGAAGGTAGGGGAAATGCTAGATGCTTGATGAGAAAAATCTAGATTGTTTAATTTCCGTAGTGAGTTCTAATTTCAGGTGCTTTAAAAAGTCATTAATGAATAAAATATAATCATATGTTTGATCGTCAAAATTTCGAGTTTAACTAAAACTTGAGATAAGATATTAAAATATATATAGTATGCAAAAGTCTAACTACATTCAAATTTTTGACAGCCAAAATAGCAAACTATTGATAATACTTCAACAATGGGCCGTCCATGAGGAACGTCTCTTATGTGTAAAAATAAAACAAGTTGTGTCCTTCAACCAGTTCTTTTGTGCGGTGGGGAGTTCAGCAGAGAAAGAAAATTGGGTGTCGTTTCTAAGCTTAAAGTGCAGATTTCTAGAAAGATTTTTTTACGTTTATCTATAAATGTATTTGGAGACCTGAACATCTAGCATAAAAAGATATTTTCACAAAAATAACATAATAAAACATCAACAGTATACAAACATAGTTTCCAAGTTATTAATTAAGGTCATTTTCCAGAACTCAAGATTAGTGATCAGAACAGAATAATTTTGCGGACATCCGATAGAGCTCTGACGTCATCTAAGCTTGACCGTGAAACTTTTGTATCTTGTCATCTGGGTGCAGCTCTTTTTAAAAGTTCCTGCTTACTTACATCTAGCTAAGTGCGTTTGTGTAAAAAAAAAATTTCATAAAGGCCTAGGCCTACAACAACAGCAAGAATAAATTGTACAAAGCCTAAAATCTAATCGGCAAGGCCTAGCAAAGGCAGTTTCAAACACTGCATTAGTACTGGTAGATATCTATCTCTAAACCCTGTTTAATTGAATGTTAGAAAGCTGAATTTAAGGGATTTATCAGCACAAGAAAAAAAATCAAGACCAATATCTAAATTTCAACCTATTGGTTACAGATCTAACTGCGATAGAACCAAAATCTGCTATTATATAGAATCCAAGTAGACCCAGACCCAGCTGTAGATAGTACAATTGTCAAATTGATGGGAAGAGGTATCAGGAAAAAACCCAGGAAATTGAGTAGAAAATAAGAGTGAGAGAGTTTTAGACATTGGAGTAAGAAAAAGAGGAGGGGAAAAACGTAAAGAAAGAAAAGGCTTTGGTATGAAACTTAAAAGCAGTTTTAGACGAGAAGAAAATAGCGAGAGAAAAAAAGATGGCAAATTTATTATTATGCTAGATAAACAGATAAAAATTAATGAATGAAGGCAAAATGAAAGAGTAGCAACTTTTCAATTGATCTTCTGTTTGTTCTTACATTTGTTGCTATAGCATTTCATCAGCTACATTTAGACATACTCAGAGACCTAAAATTAGATTTCAGGGGCGAAGCTGCACATTTATCTTTGCATGAACTCACCATTGCTTAAGGGGAACTACTCTAACCAAATTTTTAGTTTCATGCAACAGCCATATGGTTGCATTCCAGCATGAATTTATGAGCAATGGTCTTATCTTTCCTTCTGCAATGTCAACCTGCACTGTTTTTTCTCTCTGTGTACTAGTGTATGTAGCTCCTAAAAATTATCCTTGAATCTATACTTAGAGGATGTTAGGGCAAAATATGACATTTTGATTTCAAAATATGATAATGGGGTGTTATCTATTGTATTCATGTGGAAAAGTAAATATTTCAGAGAGTTATCTACAGGAGTGTGCTTTGTTTGAACAAAAACAACTTTGAAAACAAGAAAACAACCACTTTCCTCATTGATTCAATTGGAAAATTCACATCCGGGTAAAAATGGCATTTGTCATCCATGTTCGTTTGTCTGCCAGGAAAACGGGTCTTTTTTTTCCTTCATCTATTGGTTGTGTTCTACACCGAGGCAGCCCTTCATTTATTCTTTTCCTTCATCCATTGTTTGTATGTCTACACCAGGTGTGGAGGATAAGCTGAGGGAAGTGTGTGATGATCTCCTTGGACCTTTATACAAATCTCGGAAAGCAAAACTCTGGTCACAGCATGTTTTGGTAAGCAGGCAGGCAAGGTGGCTCTTTTTGTGTGCCAAACAAAAGAAATTGTTGAACTTTTCTATCTCTTTTATGAGCAAGTTCATGAGATCAGATAAGGTCTGATACCATTTCACACCATTAATCTATTTATGAAAATTTGACATAGGCAAGGACTCAACTATGGTAAATCGCACATGATAACACTTATTGATGTTTAGCCCAAAATAAGCCTGTTTTGGATTGATATGGCTTGAGATATATGATTTGCATTGCAAGTTTATTTGTTTTACCTCTTTGCATAAGTTATGAACGTTTCTGAGAAATGTTGAAATATCTAACCAGAATGTTCTTTGATATGAGCATCACTAATCCCCAGTGTTAAACATTTTTGTGTTCTCATCAGGGCATAGACAAGCATTCGGTCCTGCGAGCAGTCCTACCCCTTATAGGAGCTCACCTCAGCCTCCAGAGACTCTACACAGAGTACAACGAGCAGCTAGAAATGGTCTCCAGCAATTCCTCCACATAGCGGCTTCTTTAAGTCAAAGTGGCAAGCCATTTCATAATCACATGATCATTATCAGCACCATTTCACATATGCCTAAATCAGTTGGGTTTGTTTTTTTTTTTTGCAAACTGGAAATGGCTCAGTCAAAAGTCAGAAATGGGCAGACCATTACAAAACCATATTTTTTTCAACTTTGACAATATTATGTCACAAATGGCTAAATCAATATAATGAGGTGTTTTTACAAAATAAAAAAAAAAATTCAGACCAAGGCATTTGTATTTTTTTTTCGGAAACCAAGCTAAAAATCATGAGTCTTAACTATGTCAGTTCCTCAACACAAATGTCTTTCCCAAACCCAAGTGGCAAGCTCATAACCTCTTTAAAAAAGAAGAATATTGTTTCATAGACACTGCAATCAATTTGAAGCAAAAGTTTTGGGCAAAATGGAAAGAAAAAGCAGATAGTCTAGTCAAAACTCAGACTTAGCTATTTGTAATTTTCTTTCAAAACTAAGACAAAACCAGTAAATCATAACCACATCAACATCAAAAGGTGTGGTTTGACCCCATCATTCATGTGAGCCCCTAAAGCCCACAGGAAATGGTCTTTGGGTGTTTCCAAAGTGAAATGATTGAGAGGTATAAGGGTCTTGTCTTTGGGTATAAACTTGTATAGTGATGGGGGCAATATATGAAAGCTTTTAGGACAAATCCGTTATAAACCATTTACAGAAAGCTAAGAAAAAGGACAAAAAAATGTTGATTTGATTTCCTTCTTTGTTTTTGCATTTCTATCTCAATTTATTGGCTGTTTAACCTACAATATGACCATTTGTAAGAAATGACATTTCTGACTGAAAGAAAGTAAGGGAACAGGTTATTTTTTTACATAAAATCTACAAAATTTAAAAAATGAGTTTATTGCATTTTGCCATTAAACTCTTCATCTGTATTATCAGTGTGTGAAAATCCTTGTTACTGTAGATTATCTCTATAGGATTATGCATGTTTTGGCAACCTTAAGATGAATATTGGCACACAGATAAGATAAGAAAGGTCATTAACCCTAGAAGCGTCACATATTCATTTTTGCATCATAATTTCCCTTAGCTCTGGTACTAAAAATGATTAAAAATAAAATTCTCGTTTTTAGACCTTTTTAATCGGCTGGTCCAGAGTTTGTAGGTTAATCATATCCTCTAAAGAGTTTTTGTGGCTTTTTCATATCATAAACCACACTTAACACACATGGCAAAATGAAACAAACTTCATTGTTTTCAAGACATAAACGTTAGGCTTATGGAGTTACTTTTTTGGCAAAGCACTGAACATGACTTTGAGATCGTTTTATGCAATGTATCCTAATTTGACAAAAATTCCAATTTTCGAAAATTTGAAAATGAAATGTCTTATTTTGCCATGGAACCTTACATAATCATTTTTGTAGTACATTTATACAACACTTTGGTAAAACAATTAATTTATATAGAAACATATTTCCTTATGTTTCATGTAAATGCACTGGCCATGTGAAAACGAGCTGAATGACATGATGGCAGCAATTAAAAAAATAAATAAAAATGCGATTTCAAATCAACCCTTTTCTTTTTGCATGTGACTCCAAATTCCTGTTCATCCAACATTTTAAACTGCTTGTCAGACATTTTTTCAACCAGCCTTATATTTGTTTCTGTAGAGCAACTATTCATCACGAGCTATGGTAGAATATGTTTTGTAAGCCTTATAAAAGTCTCTTTCACTTAAATTTGATTGATAAATTGAAATCTCTAAGTCATTTTAATGATGTTTCTTTCTAAAATGGCATGTGACAATTATTTTTGTGAAGAATTTATAAAATGCAAAGGGATAAAACTAAAACTGAAAAAAATTTCCTATGTTGAGCTGATAATTTTTGTTGAACTAATGTTGTTGTATTTTATGGAATTTTTTTTATTTATGTTGGCATTGTATGTACTTAATGAAGATAACATTTCATTTCTAAAACTGCTTCCAGTAGATCTCCACTGTACTTTTGTTTTAATGTTTGGTACTTATTGTATCCATAAACCTCCTTTTCCAGTTAGGGTAGGTAACATTGTTGTTTTTAAAAAAAGATCAAACTTTTATTGCATATCTTATATAGGTGTTCCACTTGAAATACATATTTCAGAATGAACAAAGTATTTGAAAATAATCCCAAAAAGTGATTGCCTTTGATTTGCAAATTTATGTCTCATTTACCTTAATTACCATACTGTGACTCGATGGGACTGAAAATACCTGTTACTTTTTACCCTAATACGGGCTGTTACAAACGGGACATCACTGTAAACATTCCCGTAGTCAAGGTGGCGTAACAAACCTTTACTGCTGGGACTGTGCTTAAGGTAAAAACTAGAGTTATCTCCCTACACTTCAGAATATAATGTAAATTGAGCAGGAGTTCTTTAGGGTAAAAAGAGTAACAGTTGAAGTTTAATGAACATTTATATACTACTCTTTTACTAGTTTGGTGAACCTTGTCTAAGAAAGCGTTGTTTGTATGAGATAAGGTTAGAGCTTACCCATTCTGTAATCCCTTTTCTCCCCCCCCCCCCCTTCTTTTTACACAAAGCATTAACTTGAATGTCAGACAGGTCAGTTTATGCAACCTTCTGTGAAGGCTGTGCTATGAGAGGAATCTTTATTGAAGTCACGGAAAAAAGAAGTTTATGAGAGAATTGTTTAGTAGAGAATATGAAAGGTGGCTGTGTGGTATAAGGTGTACGGCATAAAAGGATGGCTAGCTGGCCTGAGAGACAGCGGTACCGGGACGGCTGTCAGTGGGCGTTCAGTTGGTATGGGACAGTGAGGTTTTACTACTTTTTATATCTAAAGTTGTTTGGGTCTTTGAAGATAAAAGGCTCAGGCATGGTCAGTGGGCAGGCCCAGTTGGTCAAGTACTCTGCCTTGTGAGCAGTTTTTAGATTGAACATGCCACAGCACAGATTTTCACCCCTTTTTGCCTTGCTGATTCAGGATCTGCAAGGTTTAAATGATTAATTATCCTCTCCATTCTTGATTTCACAAGCGTGAAACAGTTAATACGAAGGCTTTTATTTCAATCTTAGCCTCTTTTTGTCCCCCGTGTGTTAGAATTCATAGTAATTTAAATAAAGTAATAAGTCAAGTGTAAGAAAAGTATGGCCATATAATTTGTAAAACTAGTTGTGGGTGTATCATTGTATGATATAATGGTCTTGAAAAAGCATTTCATACCTTAAAAGTCTAAAAAAAATATCAAACTTGTAAAGAACTGAATGTTTTTTTTCATTTGCTAGTTTATCTCCTTAGAGTTCTTTAACTGCAGCACAATATCTTGTTTTAATAATTCAAATTAAACATATAAGATGATATTGATTGATTGAAAAGAATAGTTAAGAATATGCCTGCTGGAAAATATAGAGTTTCATTTAAAAAAAAAGTTCTGTTGATTCAGCTTCCCTGATGGTTTGGAGAAGTGAGCTCCAGACAGTTGGGCCAAAAAGGAAATAAGAGGGTTGTTCATAAAACTTATAATTTCTTGATTTTTTTTTTACAAATTTAGTGTTATCTGCAGCTGATCTTAGTGCTCTGTTAAGTGCATATCTGTAGAGTGAATCTGACATAGAACTTGGACCTTGATTGTTAAGGCATTTGTAACAGATTAAGCACATTTTTAACATCATTCAGTATAATGTATTACATCTCCTACTCAAGTTGTTAATATTTTGGTCTAGGAAAATTCTGATTGTACTTATTTTCCTGAATTACTCCTGAAAATTTGAACAAAACAATCAGGATTCATTCACAATTTTGTAAAGTTTTAATGAGGAATGTCTTTGTCCATTTTATCCATTTAAGATTTAATCAAGTGGAACAGTGTAATGTTTTGTTGATTTTAATTTAGCCATCATTGGATCAATGAGGTATTATAGGGTTCACTGTTTTTTAAAATGACTCCTGGAAAACAGTATTCATTAAAATGTCTCTTTGCAAAAGTCTGCCAAACTGGACTTATAAATAAAAAATGTTTTTACAAATGCATTTGGTATGTTTTTTTGTGCTTGTTTAATTTTTTTTTCAATTTCACCCAAGAGTTAAGTTGGCATGTCGTACACAGTAAAACGTAGAAACTAGAAAAGTTTAAAAAAGGAGGACAACTCTCACAGCTAGCATACAATTTTTAGATCTTTTGTCCGTTGAGAAAATCATTTACATAGGACACAACCACAGTCGATAAGTTTATTTTCTTATTTTGTGCCACTTTCTCTGAACATTGTTGGTTTACAAAACATAAATATGTGACGCAACCAGGGTAAATCAAGTAGAAGTAGGAATTTTGACAATTCAAGTTATGAACTTTATAAAAAATATCATATACTGATATGTCCTCCATGAGGTTGAGAAAAATATAACTCTCATTTTTCCTTATTCCAAGGTTATTTCATTTTGAAGCTAGGAAAAATTATTAACTGCTGAGCAGGTTTTTATTTTAGGCATTATAACTCAAAACTAATAAAGGACGTAAATCTTTCGCTGTTAATTTAATTTTTAGCTCTTTTTTTTGTGTGATCACATTTTGGAATACAGCTTCTATTTGAAAACTAATTTGAATAAGAAAAAAAAGAAGCATTGTTCTAAAACATACTTGCAAAGATTCTTTCAGGTATGTGAACATTCTCACTCCTATATAGCCTGTAAATGTTATAGATTTGCTTTTCCTTATCATGTTATGCTGTTCTATAGTCCTGTTATTACATTTGTAAAAATGTTACTTCGAAAAATTTACTGTACTTAACTCCCAGGAGGCCAACAGTTCTAAAGTTTTTATTTAAAAAAAAGTTAAATCTTCACTTCTTAAATAGGAAGGTCATTATGAAACAAAAGAAAATTTACAAAAAGAGAACAAGTCCTGGAAGTGCAATGAAATTATCCAAACTGGCAGGACTGTCAAGAGTTGTTAAGGGTAACTATCTTGCTTCTTGTGCAGATTTTGTTTCCACCGGACATCTCCATTCCTGCCACATTGAACAAGTTGTTTGACGTGCATATTACCACTACCAGTAATGAAGTTCTTTGTCTTAATCCCCACCAGGACAAGTGTTTGTCAAGCCCATTGTCCTCTTTTGCTTTTCATTTCATCATTATCAATAAATGTATTATGTATCACCATCTTCCTCATTATCATCTCTGTCTACCAATCTGTCTGTCTATTTCTCTTTGCCTAACTATATCTACATTGTATTTCATTCTCCCTCTGTTCATCTTTCATTCTGTCTCTCTTTTTATTCTCCCACTCTATTGCCTTCTCCCTCTCCCCGCTCTCTTTCACCCTAATCCTGTTTATGAGCCTTCTGTTCGTAACTGGCTTCTCCCTCTATATTCCCCTTCCCCCCTCTCTCTGTAGGATATGAATAAGTCCAATAAGTCATATCCTATTGAAGCATTCTGTCATCTTTATTTATAAGTACGTGAGCATTGAGATGGTGTTAACCAGAAACTTATATTTGCAATTGACAAATGATTTAAGCCTAACTCTCGTAGTTCTAAGAGAAAATTATAAATTCTAGGCCAACCTGAAAAAATTATCTCAATTTTTTAGGCCTGGAAATATATTGCAAATAAATTAAAAACTGTGTTCATGGAGGAAGATTTTAATATTTAGATGGAAAGATCAATACATTTCAACTTCACATAATTTGAAGGCAAGACTTGAAGTAGAAAGTATTTCTTGAGTTTGCTTCACATCATTCATAGTCCTCCGATTGCAGTGTCTCAGCTGCCTCTCAAATTTTTGTGCACAGAAGCCTCCACTGGTCTTTCTGCTCTGCAATGTTTTGCAAGCTGTCTTTGTGAAGAGCTTTTTAGGAACATATTGTTTTTGGAAAAGATGCAAATGTAATACGATTACAAAAAATGTACGCTCACAACATACAGGAGAGAGCTGGCACAAACGGTACTGGCTAGGCTAGACTTCACTCTCTTGCCACATCTATTACTACTGAATGAATGTCCTTTCTTTCATTCAACTAAGCTTTACAACATATAAATTAATACAATGACTATTTATGATACCAACCAGTACTAATGCTATTGATTATGGGTATGATTGTCACAAGTGAACAATCGTTTCTATTTCCTGTACACATATCTTGCCTGGTCAAACTTGCGCAGTCTTCTTCCTGCATTGTACCCTTGAAGCATGTCGGTACTGGCAGGTGCTGGGCCGGGATAAATGTCGTCCAGTGTTGGCGCTGTATACACAGCTGCTGCAGGCGGAGGGGCTGAGGGCTTGGCGGGATTCATGGACACACGTTGTCTGTAGGAGTACATGTTGTCCAGACCAACCTGTTTGAGCTGGACGTTCAGGTTGATTCCCCGCCCATTGATATCTCCTGACCTGGTGTCCCTCAGGTTAGCCAAGGTGTAGCTCATGTAAGCGTTCTGTTCACAGGTGCGGGCTAAATGAGCGCGACAGTCCTCCAGGTCTTTCTTAGCCCGGCAGTCGGGAAGGCATGTCGGTCGATGGTGGGCTCCACGAAAAGGAGGAATTTGCGCTACCGCCATGGGGAAGGGAGGCCGAATGTCCTGCTGTGTCGTAGGCTGCTGACGTCTCCTTAACAGAGATGCTGAGTTCGGGTGATGATATCCCACAGGCTGTCTATCGCCATACTTGTTAACTTGAAAATTTGTTTCCGTGAGCCTCTGTTCTTCAGCCGTAGGGGCAGCCTGAATATCAAGGTAGGCTTGTTTATCAAGTGTTGGGTAGGTTTGGTTATGTTTGAAAGGTCTGGAGTTAGGAGATGGGTCTCTTACCTCGTATCTGACATTGCTGATACTTCGCGGAATCCAGGCAGTATCTCTCTGTCGAAGGAGGGAAGTAGATCTGGATCGCCTTATTCTTCTAGTGTCATTGTCGATTGCAGCCTTACTAACCGCGTCTTTGTCAAGACCCACAAACGCAAGGCCCACGGGAAGACCGCTTTTCAAGCGGTCAATGTCTTTCAAAAGTTTAGTATTCTCCCTTTTCTGAACATCCAAGTCAAACTTAAGCCTTAAGGCCTCTCGCCGCATGCTTTCATTTTTCTCCACTATTTCTTTGTAATCTTCAACTTGCTTAACCTGGGTCCTGAGTCTCGCCATCTCTTGACTTAAATTTTCTATGATTTTATCCTTGTCTCGGCATTCGGCAAGCAACCCGTTTTTCTCCACCTCCGTCTGCTTGCGATTCTGCTCTGTTTCTTTCAGCAATGTCTCTGCCTGCTCCAACTTCCCTTCAAACCTATGTTCTTTGGTAGACAACAACTGAGACACGCTTCCAAAGCCGCGCTTGTACTCGCGCACCAGACTCTTGTCCCTTTCGGCTTCCTTTTTGGCCGACTCCAGTGTTTCGTTGAGTTTGAGTTCAGCCTTATCTCGTGACAACTCCAGCAGACTAATGTCGTGCAATAGGCTGGCGTAGTCCCGTCTCACTCTCTTATTCACAAGCTCGTTAATGGCGCGAGTTTCTTCAGAGCTCAGTTTTCGCATTAATCTCGGAAACTGTCTAAATAAATCTGAGAGGAAAAAAGAAACAATCAAGGAAGTTTTATAAATGTACTTATTTTTAATTTAAAGTTTCATAAAAGACCTCGTTTGGTGAAAGTCATTTATTAAATCTTCAAAAGTTGGAAATAAGGACAGCGTAGTATACGAGCTACAGTGATATTCTTGAAATATAAATTCAAATAAAAGATTGAATGATAAGATGCTATTAAATCAATACTGAACAGCGGTACTTGTTATCTTAAAGAGACAGATTGACCCAAGTTGCTAAAATTAATGAAAGGCTATCTAAATTACAAGATGAACCGCAAATAACTGTGTGAGCAGTAGCTTTTTCATGTTACGGCCAGCTCTTTTTGGCGACTTGCTTCTCCAAAGTCTCACAATAGATGGTAGCATTGGAAGTTTGTCCAGGAGGCAAAACACCCAGAAGCAGAGTATCGTGTTGCATCCCAAAATACTGTAGCCATCAATTTCCTTCACCGAGTGTTGACGTTTGAATTTTTTTATGGTAAAAGAGGATGGGTGTTTCCAGGTTATTGATTTTGTGTTTGTTTTAGGGGTGAAGTGGTGGACCCAGGGCTCATCTCCCACGACCATATAATTCAGAAATGTTCCAGTATTTTCATTACAGACTTTAAGCAGCAACGCGTGAGTATGACGCGAACGTCTGTGGCGTCTATTTTTAGAAACTGGTTTCATTATTTTTATAGTATCTCAATCTGCTTTCCCGATTTTCACGTACGCGTAGTGAGACACGGTGCGTGTGCTAAAGGTCTCTATTTTTGAAAGGATCACGGGAGATGCTTTGGCGATGAAGAACTCATAGACTTAGTACAAGAATGGTTAAATTAAAGGATCTTGTCGGGTCTTTCTATAGGGCGGATATTTTCCCTTCTACACAGCTGCAAAATTGCATCGATTTTGACAAGGATTAAGTTGAAAAGTAGTTAAGAACATCAAGTGACTGTGATAAAGTTTCATTAAGGTCGTTTAAACGATAAGCACGCTCATGACAAAAAAAAAATAATTGCGGACAAGCCTCGTACTTTTAATTACTTCAACTTTTTCCTTCGTGACACAGATTTTCCTGATTGAGATCTATTTTTCCACAAAGAAGCATACTTGAAAACTTATAAGAACTAAAACTGGAGACAGCCACTAAGAAATCACTAATGATTGTATGATCTATGGCAGCGAATTGAAATCGGTTTAAAATGAAAATGGACGAAATACGCTTGCCGCTGGTAAGATTCGAACCACCGGCCTATCAGTATCTTCGACACCAACAACCTTGCCACTCAATGGAATTACAGTCTTCACTGTGATGCTAATAGACGTCATTCAAAGAAAGAAGTTTTATGTCTAAGGCTACAAATAGGCTTCTTTATCATGTGACTTAATTGTTATATGAAAAAAGATCTACGTCATGCACAAAGCAAATGTCGCATACCAACATTTAGAGTTGGATATAGATTTAGAAACAAATACACCGAAGCACAGACTTTCTAGGTAGGCCTCAATCATAGATCATAATTTTAAGAATCATACTGTAAATGTAATGAAGCAGTGGGTGTTACTGTGTGGCACACTTCACAGCTCACAGAAGCAACAAAAATAATTTAAAAGGTGCAATATCTTAGCTTTATGGGTCTTAAAGGAGAGATATTATATAGAGACCTTTAGCACACGCACCGTGTCTCAATACGCGTACGTGAAAATCGGGAAAGCAGATTGAGAAACTATAAAAATAATGAAACCAGTTTCTAAAAATAGAACGTCTGTGGGTCTATTTTTAGAAACTGGTTTCATTATTTTTATAGTTTCTCAATCTGCTTTCCCGATTTTCACGTACGCGTAGTGAGACACGGTGCGTGTGCTAAAGGTCTCTATTAGTTTAAAACAAATTCGCGTCAATTTTAAATTAAGTATTTTTATGTTTTTAGCCACCTGAAATGAGGGGCAATTCACCTCTGTACTGCTTAGATTTAGAGATTGAATGTTGAACAGACTTCTCACCGTTTGCGGCCAAAGTGCGAAAACCGAAAACCAAAAACCCACCTTGCATAGGTCTATTTCAGACTCTGCTAAAGCAGTAAGGCAAGAGTATTCAAATTTTGGTCCTGATTCGAATGTTGAACAGTGTTTATAAATGTTCATTAATACTTGGTTTATTTTAACCTTTTAATAAAAATTTCTACGCCTCTTAAGCCCCACAAAAATCTAGATCTAGCTATGATGGGTTTTACTTGAGAGTCGAAATGCGTTCATGAGTTGACGCTTTGCGCTGGTGCTGATGAGTTGTTTTTTTATTGGATGAAAGAACAAAGTCCGAAACGCAAATTCGAACGATGGTATATTTTAGGAATGATTTTTACGTCATGCTTTACGCTTCATAGCTAATGTAAAATTTTAAGCTAATGCAGTTAGGAACACAACAGACTCTATGAATGAAAATGTTCACCAATGTTTGTGTTCTAGATTTTGAATAGGTTTATAAACTTGCTGGCACTGATAAACAGTACTGACATCTAGATCTGGACCTCGATTAATTACTTTTTTGAAATGGGTGCGCGTGAATCATTTTCAAGCTTCAATCCGTGATTTTTCTTTTCTATTGATAAGTCAAATAAGTCGAAAAGCATAATAAAAAAAGAACGACTAAGATCTAGAATTTTTTTTACAAAAACATTATTTTATTTTGCTTGCCTATTGGCTAAACATCATTCATGTAATGGTATTTAAAGGCTTTATCTAAGACCGGCATCTAGCTAGATCTAGATGATAAGAGGAAGAAATAGAGAGAGAGAGAG
>BMAT01006160.1:66471-82068 GCA_019649035.1 Elysia marginata
AGGTGGGAGAGAGGAAGACAGACAGACAAACAAACAGAGAGAGAATCCTAGAGAGACAGACAGACACACACACCCATCACACACATAGGGTAACTTTTTTGAATGAGGTTTTTTATAGTAATACTCACGTCGAAAAGAAAGTGTACACTTTTGAATTCGGCACAATCTTTTCCCGCCTTTCACCTATCTCCTAATTTTCAGGCCAAAGAAAATAACCCAGCAAACCAATTTAACTTCTGAACTCTCAGAGTAACAACAGTTAAAGCGCACCACTTTTATGATACTGCCAAGATCTATGACTCTTATAGTCGTGTATTCCTTTAACTCTCTTTGAGGAGAAGAATGGGAGTTGGATAAGGATGCAGATTGTTTGTGGAAGACAGCGGATAGAGAATTTATTGTGTTTGTTTGTAGGAGAAAGAAAGGAGGGGGGGGGGTAGCACCGCTGCGTGTCAATCTTATAATTTGTACAACGTGAACATTTCTTCTGTGTACCATATTGGAAATTGTATTTGATGATTTCATATTGTTGTAAGTTAACGATTTGGCCTCTGGCCTAGTAGAATTATTGAAAATAAAAAGAAATGTTTACAACTAAACGTCGAGCTGCCGACACAAGACTCGGGCCCAGACCTTCAGTTTCCAGAGCCGAGTGCTTACTTCTAGACCACGACGACACGCAGGTACATAGATGTATAATCATCTGTTGTTGATTATGTATATAATCCTTGAACAAGGCTTTTCTCAACGTTGCCACCTCTAAGAACATACCATAGTCCTCGATTAGGACCCTACAGTTTAATATTTGCTATACAGTGCTTTGACAGTTCTGCGAAAAAAAAAAACAACCAAAAAAAAAAAAACAATCAGAAAACCTAAAAAAGCTTACAAAATTTCCTCTTTATATATATGTCCCAGTCAGACTGTAAAATCAGTTATTTCGTGAAAGTTTTAAAGATTTTAGGCACTTCATGGTGGCACGTAGGAGAGTCCACAAATATGGACCACTTTTTAATATATGGTAGCATAATAAAATCTTGCTTGACTAGAGTAATCATTTTTATATAAGTCCTCTGGCAAACACCGATCGACCACACAATATTTAAGTCCTTCGATTCATTAACGAAGGTGTATTGTTACATTCAGGTTTTGATACAAGCGATCCACATTGCAGGACACGTTCATAAATGTGGACCACCATGTCCCTCAATATGGAGTATACATGTACATCAGATGTCAATCTAAAAATTAACGACTTGGTTATACGCTGCATGATCTGTCACATTTTTATTGAATTTCCAGACAGCAAACATCAACTCAATTTAAGAGGACGTAGAAACACTCAGAAAAAAAACCAGTGCTTGGCTTTTGCGCTATATTGAATCAAAGCAATACTATCTCACACAAAAAGCACTGATTAATAAAAACAGCTATTAGCTGCCAACACAGAAGAGATAAAAAAGCATTCAATGATGAAATATCTTTAAATTTACTGGAAAATCATTTTTGAGATCTTTTATGGTAAAATAAATGATCTTTCACAAACCTTTACCATACCTTCAGATGAAAGTTGGGGGAAGGGGAGAAAGTTAGGTGCCTCATTATGGTCTTGGAAGGGTTGAGAAAAGCGTTAAAAACAATGGTAAAAATAAAAGTAAAAAGGAGTGAAAATAAGAACACGATTCAATGGGCGGGTATACTCACTTTTTAAAGTATGTTGTCGCCGAACCCAATTCTGGGAAAAATGTCAACAAAAATTAATTCAACAATACTTTAGACTATGGGCCACCGGGGACCCCCCCCCCCCCCCCCCCCTGGGGATTTTTTGCCACTATGTTTTTCCTAAAGGTTATGACCTGGGGAAGTTCAAAAAAAAGTTTCCAAAAAAAATTCTAGCACAATACAGAGTTACGGCCCCTGAAAGGTCATTAAGTGCATTTCTAAGGGTTGTCGTAATTGGTTTGAAAATAACTCGGAAAGTGTAAGATATTTAACAGTTGTTTAACAATGAAAAAACTTTATAGGTAGTTAAGCTAGTCACATATTAAATTTGAAAAAAATATGTATAGATTCCAATGAGTTAAGCCCCTTTAAACTTTTATAATATTGTGGGAAAAAGTGTTCACCTTGAAATAACTCGGGACATGGTACTAATTCATGATAAGTCATATAACAAAAGATGTTGAGCGTATAATAAATAACAAACATATAAAGTTTTGGCAGAATTCAAGCAAAATCAAGCGAGTTATCACCCCTTGAATACTGATACTAATAATAGAAATCAATAACGGTTGAAGATTCGGTAACCATCAAAGAAGCAAAAAATATTGTTATGATGCATTAGCATCATATACCAAATTACAATGACTTCCAAATTATTCGCAGTGAGTTATGTCCCTTTAATATATTTCAAACCATAGAATCCTAGAATCCTCAGCATTCAAATGTTCATGTTTATGTTCAATCCATCGATATCAGCCGTCGTTGGGAAGAGGGGGGGGGGGGGGNGAAAAAACAATTTTCTCCACGCTGGTCTGTCATTGACTGGATCTTGAAGTCCGGTTAGGTCATCTTCGTCCATTCTTTGACGCTGTCAAACAAGGACTTCCCTTGTCTCACTCTTCTACGACCTCTCTCGACTGTACCATGCATGATGGTCTTACAGAGACTGCCATGTCGGGTCATTTGTCCAAACCATGCCAACTTACGTCTCTTTATTCAAGGGGTTCTTGTGGACCAGCTAGGCTTTGGACTTCATCCCTCACATATTCGTTTGTTTTGTGCTCTAGGTAAGTTTAATCATAAAAAATCAAATATTCAATTAAAGGTAATAAAAGGTGAATTTAGGTAATCACATACATGAGGATATAGAATAAAGAAAAGACAGAGAGGCAGAGTAGAGTTCAAATAAGATTGTAGAATAAACAACTGCAACAAGAATTCTCAAATTACTGCCAAAAGTGCTAACCCAAGTTACGCAAACCCAAAAAGCTTATCTGATCACCCCAAATAATAGAACAACCTAACAATTACACCTAGTTTGGCCAAAATATAATAAAGTTTGAGCGTGATAGAATACTTACAGGCAAATCCGACGGCGAGTATCCAGCGACGTCTGTCTGACAATCGTACAATCCAACGGTGGGGAGCTAGACGCACCGGAGATTTTCGAGTTAGGCATACGTGAAACTTGGAAAGCAGGGCTTGCGTGACCAGTAAATGGCTGGTAAAGTGGAGGCCTCAAAGGCCGGCTAGTGACCACAGGACGGTCTATGCGATGCGGGTAACTGCAAATGTTACCGCGTGCGGCCAGAAAAGACTGGTATGTAGCTCACAAACTCTCAGGCAGGTATCGCCAGGATGCCGGGAAGATCCAGACTCTCAGCAATCAGATAGCATCAGGCTGGAGGATGTCAGGATGCCAATAAGAAGGACACCTAACCAGAACAGCAAAGGTGGACTGAAGCCACGTCAACAGCAAAGGTGGACCGAGCCAATATCACAGTTGAGCAGAAAAACTGGCCCAGTAGTCGGTGATTTAAGAACTTAAGACTCTGCTGGCTATTAAACAACACACAAAGGATACTTTCTCTACACGATGTTAAAGAGTACAATAATCTATAACTCACAAATACAACACTAACTAGAGGTAGGAATGTGCCTGTAATTTAAAGTAATGAGTACGTTGCGACAATCTAAGTCCCAGATACAAAACCATTGTAATGAACTGTTATAACTGCTATTACACAAACTATGGCCAAATTACACCATGGCCCTCAAAGAGGTCTATACTCCAAAACACATCATCAGGGACTACGCCACTGGATCCGGACTAGTTCGAAATACTTCACAAAATTTCCTCACTTGGAGAGATCCTACCCCCGAGACTGCCGCATAGAAAACTAATTACTATATTATAAAAACCCTCCGATCTAACTATCTGTCGATCGATTTTTCTCTCTCTCTATATATGTAATGTATATATTATATCAATCAAGTTTATCTTTGGGTGCAGTCAATAGGTCTTTCAACTCGTCCCAAACTTGGGTTCTCTGGTCTTTGTTCTTGTAGTCAGCTACACGAGGATCCCAGAGAAGGAGCCTTGCCCTTACCATTTCAATTATATTTTCCTTGTAGTCGTCCACGTTCGTCGGATCGAGAACTAAACGTGTAGTGAAAAGTGAGCGTGATCATTTTTTTCTACACGCGTGAAGCATGTAGCAAGTCACGTGTAGCGTGTAGGGGGTTGTATGGCCCCGCACAAGAGAGACAACGCTTGTTCACTTCTCTCTACACGTTTAAAACGTGTAGCATGAAGCGTGTAGCATGAAGCGTGTAGTTCTATGGCCCGCCAGCCTCAAGCATACACAGCCAAACAGTACAAACACACACACAAGCATAACAGTTCGCTAGTGAATGGTGCAAAAAGTCAACACAAAAAATACAAGTCTTGCAAATCAAAACTTAACCTAACCGCTGGGTTATAACTTTTGAGGCCGCTTTCAAGTCAAATTTTTAGAAATGTTGTTGATATTATGGATTTAAAAGCAACACCTTTCTAAAGTTCTCTTTACATATTAACTTAGTTGAAGTAAAAAAATGAATGGTCTCATGCTGTAGTTAGGCATTAATTATTTATATTACTTAGACTGTTCATTGACATCAAGTAAATATCAGTTTATTGTTTCACTTTATCTACTAGTCATGTATTGTTCGAAAAATACGAATCTTTATCCATTCGAGTTTCAAGCATACAACTATGGATGCATCCAGAACAGACGATAAATCTACTACTGCTGTAAATGTATGATTGGTGCTCTTGATTTGGTATTGCTTTATGTCGAAACCCGTCCATAGTGTTTATTAGCTGTCGCTCGGTGTGAGGCGGTACTCTCTTTCAACCTTGGAAAATCATATCAGGCAATGAGAGAATATGGCGCTGTTCCAAAATAGACTCTTTTCATTCAGGCAATAGAGTTTTAAAACAGAAGATACTCGAGATAATGCAAACCAAGGCTTTCTGATAGTGTGATTTTCATGGAAATAGATAAGTAAAAAAAAAGATCGAAAACAAAAATAGCGGCAACAATAGAAAAAAACACTTACATTTTCCCCTCCAGCCACAAAACACACGCACAAAACGAAACTTGAATGGCAGTGTTAATCAAAAATCTTTTTATGGCCGAAGTGATAACACTCCGAGAATAAGAAACAAACAACAGAAAAATAACAAACTACACCATCGTTAATGTTATTGAAACAACAACAACAACAACAACAACGATAACAACAACAACAATGAAAAACAATAACAACAAAAAAAAAAAAAAAACAACAACAGAAAAGAATCAGAAAAGTAAATCTTAAAGATATAATTAAAATAAGTCAACTATCGCATGCATGCAGGGAATTTTCTTTATACAAAAAAGAATGTTTCCTAGATAAAACAATTTTTTACGGCTCGTAAAAGCATTTTACAGGTTAAGGGATATGTAACACTCTTTGCAAATAATATACGAAGAAAAATGATAGAAATAAACTAGTAAGAAAAATTATCGCTTTTTATTAAACAGAATATATGTATAAAAACATTTTAATATTATTATTTGTAAATCTTACGTGAGAATGTAGTTTTTGTACAAGTGCTCAACATTTTTTTCAATAATGGAGCTCGAACATACACAAATTGTTTGTAAATTTCTAGTTTTAAAATGCATAAATATTTAAGTCTTTCAAATTAAAGAAATACTCAAAACTTTTTTGTCAGGATAAATTTATACATTTGATTTTATTTTTAAACGTTGTTTGCAGCGGTCAACACACAGGCATTCAATCTTTTAACCAACTAAAAGTCAAGAATTATTGTAGTTGTGACCACAAGACGACAAACCTCGCAGCTTTTAGGCTTCACAAACATATGGCTCTGTGATAGCAGGTCGCTTGTGGTTTTGTCTTTTAAATAGTTTTATATCAGATGTCTAGCGATAAAACTATTTGAATCACAGATGCAATAAGTTTTCAGCTAATCTTAACAGTGCTGTTTCTTTAATATCATGGCGCTTGTGATAAGCTTATGTGCATGTACATTTGATCAGTTTGGTTTTTTTGTGTTAAAATCTAGAATAGCTGTAAAATTTCTTATACAATTTCAAATTTACAATTTAAAAATGTCGTAGCTAAAAACAGAAATAAAAAAAAACCTGATTAAAAACACCCAAACAACATCACCACATACAATAATATATAATGTCAGGAGGGATCCCTTAGTCACCGGCCTTTAAAAAGAATCTGCAATATTGTTATCTTGTTATATTACTTAGAACGTTTGATTGTCAGGTTTTAGAGGAGCTAAAGTTAGAGACAGAGCAGCACGAGTGGAACGAACTGTCCGACTCTATCGACATGTGTGACGCACGAGCAACGGCTGAACACGGCTCTCTGGCCTGGTCGTCAAGGGCGCAGCCTTCTACCGCGATGTGCAGCGAACTCACAGACGACGACAGAAGCGTTGCTTTTGACTCAGTTTGGTCGCACAAGCTGCTGCCCTCTCCCGGCCAGTCTGAGATGCAGGCAAAGTCGGAACTGTCTTCCAACGATTTGGTGACCTCCCAGTTAGATCTGGAGCCGGTGCACACCGAGTATGGCAGAGAAGAGCAAATTGTGGGCTTCATCTTGCCAATTCTTTTCAGCTGGAAGATGTTTTCTTCCACGCTCCGTTGGTGAAATGCAGCACTAAAAAGTGTGGTGGACGAGACGCGAGTATGATCATTGTTTTGTAAAGGGTGCAGCTGATATTTTCGGTTGGTATATTGGGAAGGCGAAATTTTTAACTCTTCAACATTATCAATGCATTTCCTCCTTTGGATTAGAGGTGAAATGTTATCATCGCTTGTTTCTGCTACTGACTTCTCAACAACTCGTTCCCATTTCTTTCCAGTGTCTGGAACTGACTGGCTATCAATTTCAACCATCCGAAAGCTACTTTCATCACTTGATTTGGAATGATCAGCAGCAAAATTCAAAGCAATTTCTCGAAACATATCATAATCGCTATTCGTAAACGAAAATTTATTGTACATAACAGATTCACACATTTTCCAACTCATCCATTGCCAATATAAATTTGCCAGGTTTATGCAAGTGAAGACTTCCAAACGATGTGTGCATTTGGATTTGTCGTTGTTCAGATTAAAACTAAAGGATATTTCCCGTAAAGCATTCCATTTGGGTATACCTTCGTGAATACGGGACTTGCAAACTGTGCTGTTCGAAGGTCGCTGGTTTGACTCATCGATCATATTTTCACCTTCTTCGTGACCATTTTCAATCTGATGCTTAACGGCATATTCACCCAGCAGATGATGTTGGGCTTTTCCGTCTTTATTCAAAGATTCTTCTCCTGCTCCCAAGTCTGAAATAAGTTCGTTTATATTTTTATGACATTCTTTGGGCATGGCTTTACTCAGATCTAATGGTTCCTTCAATACTCCTGCTTGATCTTCAGGTCCATCATGAAAATCGTTTAAATATTGATCTGAAAGCTTCCCAAGTACATGTCTTGGAATCTCAGGTTGTAACGAAGGTTTTACTGGAGTATTTGCTTTAACGGAAAGGTCAAGTGGTTCTGTTTGTGGCTCTACGTAATAATGTTCCTGGCAATGAACAAAGCACAGATTTTCTACAGGATCTCTGGTCTTATGGTTGCTACAAAATATTGTAGAGGGGTATTTTGGCATGTCAGGAAACTGTTCATTTCCGTTATTTACTTTTAGGTCCCTGACGTACTCTAAAATAGTAAAATCTTGGATACCATTTATGGCCAAGCTAGTATCAATATCCACTACGGATGGAAGAAGATTTTGCCGTACTTCCGCATCGGAGGCCACTTTGGGGCCAACAAGTTTTGTTTCTTCCCTAGATGCTTGACTAAAGTCCATGTTTAGAGACGCTTCAGAAGGAAATGGCTCGCTTTCTTTGATCTTCGACAAGGATTTAAGAGTTTCGTCCGCTTCGATGACTGAACACGAAAACACACTTTTTACATCTTTTGAGTTTTCATTTGCATGATGTACATGAGTTTGGGAAAATAGACCGGCTTTCGCATCTATTAAAGCACAAGGCTTATGAGTGAGGACATCTTTCGTAGTAAGATGTGGTAGACAAGTTGGATCTTGATTTAACTTATTTTCAGATAGAAGGGGGGTGGTCATTATACCTGGTGTGCTAGTTGCTTTAGAATTAACAAGCGCCACCGGTGGTAGTTCAAGCTTACTTTGAACTGTTCCACTAGAAACAGTATGCTCGGTTAGACCACTGTAGGAATGACCATCAGTTTTAGGCTTGTCTGCAAATAAAGCTGTATCTATAGTTTCTTTGCTACAGAAACGTTTTGCTTGATTTATGGAGATTTGGAAAGAGTCAACGCTTTGACCTCTCTGTAAGTGGGGCACCTTGGTACATTCCTTGTCTTTGTGGTGAGTAAAAACCTTGTTATGCGAATGATTTTGCAGATCCTGTGTTACCAACTTCTTTTTCGGTACTTCATTTCCGGAATAGGAAGTGATTCCTGCAAGGTTTAATTTTTGCTTCATTTGATTCAAGTGATTTAGCTTTTTAAATAATAACAACGCATCCGATTGCGGTACCTCTTTTAACCCATCGTTAGGTTGCTCTTGGCAACTACTTTCTCTGAGTATTTCTGTTTTAGCCCTCTTTAAAAAATTATTTGAAGGCTGTTTGTGTACTCCTACAGGGTAGACTTCTTCTAGAGTTGGTGATTCATTTTCTTTGTTTAACTTTGAAGACAAGTCATTATTATGTACATATTCTTGTCCTATTTCTAAAACCCTCCGCGTAACGAGACCACTCTGGATGTTTGGTCTTTTTTCGAGGCCATTCGACGCTTCTGATTGAGTTATTACGTTTTTACAGCCCCTTACTTCTTCGGCACAATCGGTTTCTTGGTTTTTACAAGCTGCGCCTAAACCTTTTCCATCAGGCATCTCGGTTTCTCTTTCCGAGCATTCACCGCCACTCGGCAAAACACTTCTTGTTTTACCTGACTCGTCGTATTTGGTAAGATCGTGTTCAAAACTGGCTACATTTTGCACAGAACATTGGCTGTCCATTTTTGTCACCATTAGCTCCTTAATCTCTGTGCCGTTAGCTCCCTTGCTGAATTCTGTAGGAATAGTAAACGTTTTATCATCGACGCCCCTATCATAATCATCCCAATCTCCATTAGAGTCTTCATCCTCTTCTACAGCTGTACTTATATCACCACAGTGGCGACTTTCAAGTCTCTCTAGGAGATAGTGTGTTTTAAGCTCGGTAATAAGCGAGTCGTAAGCAGAAATACTGAGTATAGGTGGTACCCTTTGTGGACGCACTGTATTACTGCTCCTGTGTAAAATAGACTCCTGTGTGACTTTATTGGCAGGGCTTTTGAAAAAACTTTTTGATCGGCTTGCCTTATCAACGAGCTTTTCTTTGGTCACATTTTCTGAAGTGTTATCCGAAATAGTATTGCCTCTATTTAAACTTACTTCTTCGAGCAATGTGCTTGAAAGGGACAAGTGCGCTTCATTGCTGATACCAGTTTTCAACTCCGGTGATTTACTTTTCTCTTCTCCGTTTGATGCCCCCTGTTCATCACCATTGAAGTTATTCGTAAGCATGTTTATTTGGTGGTAAGACAAGAGCAGGTCACTAACTTTTTTCTTGTGGTCGACCAAAGGAGCGGTGCGGCGACAAGGCACAGATGCGTGACGGAGGCAAGCGTACTTGTCTTGAATATATTGCCTGATGACGCTGCATCGATGCTTTGTGTTTTCCATCGACCTTTCATCTGTAAGATCTGGAATAGATCGCGTCGCTGATATCTGAACTTTCTCAAATCTTGAATGGTCTCCTAAGCCAGGTCTTCTGGTTTTGTGATCCAAGCTTTGCCCCCTGCGAGCAGAACCCTTCAATCTAGCCACAGCGCGCTCATTTTTTCTCCAAAAGAAAGTTGTATCTTCAACTGGATCAACTTTCAATGCTCTCATAGGTGGCCAGCTCGAATCCAATATGGCTGAAGCTTGATATAGAGATTTTAAATCACTTCTCGCCTCTCTACCATCGGCACCTGTTAAGAGAGTCGAGTTCTTACAACTATTAAGGTCTTGGTGGTCCACTTTTATATGTTGGCTATCTAAAGGATTTTTCAGTTGCACGTTTGTTTGTTGTCCATTGTGATGTGAGGGATGGCGAGGAAATCTGTCGTTTGTTTGAAAAGATGAAATAAGTGCACGTGTTTCTACGATATCTTCTTTTGAAGGGAGCAAATCATTTGAGTTAGCTTTTTTATCTAGAGATTGGCATCGTGAGCTGGAAAAGCTCCTTTTCCTTGCAACAGGCAATCTTCTTGACCGATGTCGACAACCTTGTTGGTGCTGCTCATTTCTCAGTAAGTCTTTACTAACTTGTTTAGCATCAGATATAAGTGGTTGATCTACGCGTGTTATTGCGAATGCAACATTTTCTTTTTCACATTGTTCTTCACCTTCTTTTTTATCTTTAACAGAACTGCGGCGTATTTTTGCAACATTCGCAATGACTCTGACTGCGCCTCCATTAGATGGGTCACTTGTGCTGGTTGCTGAAGTTTGTCTTGTTTTGAGGACGTCGGTTCTTGCTCCCCTTTTCTCGTCGTCTTTTGTTACCATTTTCAGAGCTCTAACAAGGGATTTATTTAAGTTTTTAGTAGGTGTGATTGAATGGAGACAGTTTAGTGTTGCTTTGGTCGTCAAAGCCGGGGAGATGCGGAAGTTTGTCGCGGAGCCGGACAAAGATCGCAGAGTTTTAGGGGCGTTGTAGATCACCTCCACAGCTGGGGCAGCAATATGTTCAGTCGTATCCTTGTTCATCATGCTTGAAGGGCGATGAGAATTTCCCTCTTTTGGTTTCCCGTTACTGCTGCCGTGATTCAATTGACCCTCTCTTAAGTCTGGCGTCACCCTGGAATTGGTAGAGACACTTCTTGAGCGGAAATTTTCTGCAGGACTGCGAAACTGCCTAGATCCATGAGAGTGAGCACACCGGACACGTGAAGGTGGTCGCGTCTGAGCTCTTCTATTTTTACTCCTTTTTGAGAGATTTGCTTTCCCCTGGGTCATCTGTGATAATCGCATATGTTCTAAAACCCAACGCTCTGTCTTATTTTCAGGATCTGATGTGCCCTCAGGAAGAGCAGGTTCTGTCAAACTTGCTTGTTTCGGGTCTGGTAAATGTTGAAGAAGAGTGCTTTGTTCTTTAGAACCCTCTTGTGCCGGAATAACCTCTTCTTTAGAACTCTGCTTTATTGGTGTCAAATTGCGCTGTGCATGTCTGTATTCTGCAACATTATCGTCGCTCACCAATAGATCATGGGAACTGTTGCGTGGCTTTTCGTGGGGTGAGGGTGGCAGCTTGTATGCTTCAGGTTCACACTCTGATATAGGAAATTTAACTTCGTTGGTTGCGTCATTGGAAGTTAAACCTTCCCTCTTGGGTTCCTCGAAACCAGAAGGAGTAATTCCGTCTTGTACATAATCATGCCGTGACGTGTCAAGTGTACTTGATTTGAGGCCCATCAATTTACCGCAACCGTTAACAGTTACAAAGTTTGGTGGTACAGAATGTTGAATGCCAATAGGTTTCTCTATGTTATTTTTCGTAGACTGTGTTGCTTTTAATCTTAAATTTGCTTTGTACTCTGCAGCTCTTTTTTGACATAAAAGCGAATACATTCTAGGTGAATCAAGACGTGGCGACGCTGGTTTAGATGATGTATCTATATGGTCTCTTGTGGGAACATTCGGGTGATCGTCACCAATGGTTTCATCATTTGTTGGTGCTAAACTCTGTTTCTGGTAAAAGGCATGTTTGTTTGGATGGGAATTGTTTGGTGCTATTTCTCTGCAGTCATTGGTAATTGATGAGTTCTTACCCATATCTGATGGAGGGGCGAGTCGGGTCTTTGTTGGTGAGGAATAACGCACGCTTTGTGTTGGTGTTGTTGATCGAGGGCGCTTTAACGGAGAAGGAATCGCATTTGATGTTTGAGGAAAGGTTGTTACTTCTAAAAGCTGTGTTGGAGATGATGCGCGCATTGCTTTTACGAGAGAGGAGGTGCTGGGTCCTTTCATTAGTGCGGAATCACACATTGCTTGTATTGGTGTAATAACATTAGCTGCTCTCACAATGGGCGCTTGTTCTTTTGATTTAGAATTAGATATCACAACTGGAGTCGTTAGTTTGGATTCGGGTAACGTAGCCGATAACCGAGGTTTGAAAGGTGGAGCAAATCTCGTATTGTAGTTTTTGGAAAATCTTTCAGCAGCTTTTTTAGAGCTTGTTTTATTGGCAGCGATTACATTGTTTGGCATTTCTGGGACATTTTGGTTATGCTTGGTCGTTTTCTTATTTTGTGGCGGAGCAGTGCGGTTTGCTATTTCGGGCCTTGCAGTGATTTGAAGCAAGCTAGATTGTACATTTCCCCTTTTAATACAACTTGACTCTCTGCGACTATTGACCAAGTCTTGTGGAGTACAAACCTTTTCACCGGTGGGACTGGTTGGACCTTCAGGTAAAGGCTGCTTCTTCTTATGTTCCAGAGCATCGACACTAGACCCTTCTTCCTCACCTCTTTCCTCAAGGTCACTGCATATGCTAAAAGGCATCAAAAGTTTGGCAACTAGTTTATTTTGTAGATGACTGTTAGAGGTGTTTCCTGCACTTCCGTGTGAAAAGCTAGTGGAGGAGTTCTCTGATAATTTCTCACTAGTTGAGAGAACGCTTTGCGATGCGCAAGTGGGGCACATTGAGTCTGTCAAGGAGGAGGAGGAGGTGTAACACGACTCGGAAGTTAACGATGCAGTGAAGGAAGGCGTTTGAGAGTTTGCTTCTAGGTGTGAACTATACAGTGATAATTGAGCACCCTCTTCGCTACTGTCAGTCGTGACAGAGCTGCTGAGGCTTTGCTCAAAGATACAAGCTGATGCTGCTGGAGAGGAACAGCTGGATCTACTACTGTAGCAACTGCTTCGGCTGCTGCTGTTGTTGTTGCTGTTGTGGTAAACAAGACTGTTGGTTCTGCCTGTTAAATGGACTCTGCTGTTCTCATTGCACCAAAGCGTTGACGTGTTGTTCGATTTGAGACACGGCCTGACACACCCTCTACAAGACAATTTATTCCAAACTTTCTGGGGGGAGTAGCTGCATGCTGTCCACATGCCATTATTGTGCAAGTCCCGAGTATTGCGCCTAGAGTATTTAAGAAGTTCAGTTTTCTTAAATTCTTCCCCCGTGCCAAAATCACTGTTCTTTCTTCTTTCAAATGTGTCAGGATAGCAATCTGCAAAGTTTTCAGCATGGCATAAGGATGTCATATGATGCTTGTTAACAGTTTCTCCTCTGTAATACCCATTGTAGACTTTGAAACGGTGTTCTTTTTTAGATGAGCATTCAACTTTCAATTTGTCTGTAATACTGCAACCATTAACTCTACCCAGGATCTCTACTATCGGTCTCTCTAATCCATCGTTTGTGCGATCGATAAATACCATTTCGCAAACATTTTTTACATTGCAGTTGATATTTTCGTGATCCTGTAACCCACACTTGCTATAACTGCCATTGCAGCTGTTATTATTGTTGTAACTGCTGTTGGTGTTGTCATTGTTGTTGTTGATATTGTTGTTGTTGTTGCTGTGACTTCTAACCATATCGTTACCGGTATAGTTCTCGCACAGGCCTACGCCAAAGATTTTTGTGACCGTCTTTTGGCTGTTATCATCCGTGTTAGTGCAGCTGATGCTGTTGTTGATCGCCCCGATGCTGCTAGTACTACCGCCGAGAATACTTTGGGCAATGCTGCTGAGGCTGTTAGAACTTGTGTAGCCGCTTGCTGTGGGGATTCGTCCACGTCCACAGCCTAACCTGCCGTAAAGGTAAGGCTTGATCGTGGCATCGATGTAGCCACAGTCTGTAGTGTCTGTAAAAGATTTCAGCATACAAAGATCGTGCGAGTTGCGGGTCAAAACGGCTCTTCCAACGCCTCCCACAGGCAGCGACCTAACGCTTGCTAAGCTTGCACAGCTTGCCAAGCTATCGCTCTCCTCTGGGGAATGAGATGGTTTACTGGTGGCCGCACACTGCTCTAAACCATCGGCCGCACAATTCTTCGGCTTGCTCTTTGAATGGAACTGCCCTCCGACCTGCCTGTTGTTGCTCTTATCTCTAGTGCTGAGACGTCCATTGCCGCGAACACCCGAGTTGGATCTCTTCTTCCCCCCTCTGTTGCGACCGTCTAAGTAACTCCTCCAGCCTGTATACGTGGCGAAGCTAATACCGCCAGGACGGTTACCATGACTACCGGTCTGAGGCATGTTGACTCTTAGGCAAGCGACGCTTACGTTGCCATGGAGGACGCTTTAGTTGACAACAGGTCGCTCTTTGCCATGCTTAACAAGCCGCGACAGGCTTTGAAATCAGCGTAGGGAAACTTTTCCTGGTCGTCGACGATGATTTCCCTTGCTTTGTGAACTGTTCTGAATTTGGAAAAGGTTTATGTTTTAATACAAATAAGTTTTTATCGTTTTTTTTTTAAAATAAAATCCGTCGTACATTTTGTTCTTATTGGTAGATACTGTTGAAGCTAAAGTTAAAATAGCTCATTATAGAACTTGAGAAAAATACATTTTTCTGATGAAATGTATGCAAGGCAAAAAAGAGCAAAAAATGTATGGCCAGTAGGCTTACGAATGTTCCTATCATAGTCGTTAATAAATTAAATGCAACAACTTCATTGAATCATTTACAGTAAAAAAAAAAAGATTTTCATTCATCATTATCATAGGGGAGAGGGGTGAGTGTCAGAAAGTTCTTACAAACTATGAGTGATCTTTTAAGTGCGATTCATAGACATAGTTTTACAATCTTATATGCTTTATTTTTGGATATAATTGTTCAAAACTGCACCGCGTCTTTTACCATGGCATAATGTTTTCTTCCCTTCAAATATGGTAGTTGAAAATTGTCAATCAGGTGATCCTTGAAGATTTGATCGCTATCCAGTATGGATACCGGACTGAAAATACAGAAAAAAAAACCCAATAAGAACACAAGTCAACTGAAATCACCCCGAAAGTAACGACTATTTAAACACCGTGTGTGTAAAGGAATTTGTAGTGGTTTAAAACCTCCCATGCTTTATATATAAAAAGAAGATAATAAATCAAATGGCAAATCAAAAATGCAATTCCAGATTTTAAAAAGCTAAGTCTACAAAAAAAAAGATGGATATATTGATTGATAGATTGATATACAAAGAGAAAGAGAGACAGAGAAACAGATCGATAGGAAGTGAACCTGAGCTATGTTTCTTTCTATTCATCCCACCTCTTAAACTTTGAAATTGCTATTGAAACTAATTTATGTGGTCTAGCTAAATATATTTTGTTATAGAATCAAACGCTTTTCTCATCTTTCCATTCGTTACCATTTGTCAATTTATCGAGCTCTGTTTCTCTGTCTCTGTCTCTGTCTGTATCTTTCTCTCTCTCTCTCTCTCTCTCT
>BMAT01006161.1:0-10949 GCA_019649035.1 Elysia marginata
CAGATCTAATTTTCCTGGACTAGTAGTTTTATTTGAGTGATGCCATTGCTATTATTTCCCATAATAGATGTACAATAAAACACTACTTTTTCAATTGTTATTCAATTTTGTAGATACGCAATTCTGCAGCCTTGACAGCTATCCACTTGTGGGGCATGTTTCCAACGTTAACTTCTATCTGTTGCCTCTTTTCCAAGAGGCAAAGAGAGGAAAAGGAGAGGTAAATAGTGAGTTGATATAAGAATGTTAAGAAAAGGAGAATGGACTGAGAGAGAAATAGTCGGAAAGAAAGTGAGAGACAAATTTACGAAGAATAATTATATTAATAAGACAAAAAGGCTTAATGTGTAGATGCAAATATGGGAATTCAGAGAGGGGGTAGAAGGAGACAGGATGATTTAAGAGAGAGAAAGAGGGAGGGAGAGAGAAAGAGAGACACAGAGAGAGAGAGGAAGAGAGACATGCAGATGGAGGGAGAGAGAAAAGGAAGGAGCCAGCCAAGTCTTTAACCAAAGAATAAAAAGAACGCTAAGGATGCAGACAAAGAGCGAGCAGACAAAAAATTGTTTACATATGTCCAAAACGGTCGAAATTCGAAACCAGCGCTTGTACAACACAAAAGTACCGTTATTTCGAAATTCGACAATCGATCTTTAATGCCACGCAAAGGTCAGGTATCCAAGTGATACCAGTCTTAAGAGACAACAGGCCAGCATAAAGCGTTGAATGGTGATGAATTTCGGGTGATTAAATGCGAGTGAATAACAGTTAAGATGATTCGGTAATAAAATCAACACGGTTTCTGTATAAGTCTGGTCTGAATAAAAAAATATCTACCCTTCCTTACTTATGAATAATTGATGATACCTTTTACCCCTTAACTTAATCGCTGGAATAATAATGGTAGGTAGACACATTAAACTTTTTTGCCCATTTTGTCAGCCCTTAAGTATTATTCATTATTAACACCCTCAACCCATCTACCATTGCAGGCTTCAGGTCGATGATATTTGGAATGTAAAAAAAAAGACTTTTAGGGCTAAGAGAGAAGGTATATTTTAACTAAACTAAGAGAAAAGCTTTTGGTTTTTGTTTGTTTCCTTTTTTGCTCATTGATTTAAAATCGTTGCAGAATAAATTCGACATAATTTTAGGTCTCCAGGTAGCAGTAAAGAAATAGCGGTTCCAAAACACCAGTTTAGCTCACACTTAAGCCAACTCAAGAGAGAATCTGACTAAAAGATCATAATAATACGTCTTGATAACAAAAAACACTCAAATTTTCGGGCAGAATAAAAAAAGAGAGAAAAGATGCGCATAAAAGGCATGGGTGAGAGGGGCAGAGAGAAAAAGCGAGCGAGTGAGAAAGATAGACAGAGAGAGAGAGAGACATAGAGAGAAAGAAAGGGAGAGAGAGAAAGAGAGAGAATGAGGAAAATAAAGAATATGAGATAAAACAAAAGCGGAGATTATATAAAAACTAAAAATAAAACATGCCTTTTTAAGGGAAAACAAAAAAAGAGACAAAACATAATTTTTTTTATTGAAAGCCGAATACCATAGATACGTGAGATAGGAAAACGATCAGATGACATGGCGCAAATTAAAAGATGTCCACAACGAAACTTCTACTCAAGAAAATAAACTCTCTTTTTTTTTGGCCTGTGCTTTTCTTATTTTATTTTGTTTGATCTGGCGGTTTATCTGAGGGTTATTTTATGGGTATGCATTATAATTCATTGTATTTAAGCTTTCATGTTGTGCTCTGGATTGTTAATTCGCTATCTGTTGGATCTGCACCTTCCGCTCTATAAAAGGGGCAACCCACTTGAGAAGACGATCGGACATGAGAAGAGTGCCTCCCTCGCTACTCAAGGATATGAACCGAAAGAGCAGCTTGAGGCATTTAGGAAATGGCAATTGTTCCATAGATTTGAAACCATAAATCTTAGAAGAGTCCATGAGTAGTGATATGTGTGCGCATAAAAATACTACTCAACAGGATAAACATAATCACTGTTCTAGAGGTCGCTAGACATAAATTTAGTACCTACTAGTGGCACTGGGACAAGAAAACATTTTGAAAGAGAATAAATCGCAGTTGCGTTTCATTTTCCGTAAAACTATCATTTCTAGATTTGTTTCTGTGTGCATAGTCGACTTACATAGCAAAACTGAGAAGTTAATACTTACGAGAATATCACAATAAAGGAAAAAGATTTCCTCATTCCCTAAGAAATAAGTATTGTGTGCTGTCCATTGTGTTCCAACTGACACCACAAAGAAGGAAGTTAAGAGGCAACCAGCATAAATCAGGCACAAGTCGATCAAGCTTATTTTTGGGTAGAGCCCTTTAAGTAAAATAATGTGCAATATGGTAAGCAATTTTTTTTAAAGTGGGATAAAGTGACCTCTTCAAGCGCCTATTGAAATTAAATTTTAATAACTCTCCTTCTTCATGTGCTCGGTCTGCTGCAGACACCGGGGATCATAGCCTTCTCTTCGTCTCTGTTATCAGTTCTCCTTTTCTGCCCGGGAGAAACCAAGTCCAGCATTTGGTTTGTCCCGGGCGCGGGAATGAATACTCCAATAGACTTCTGTAGGTAACTCTCTAAACCCTGAAGCTATAAATACTAAAGAGCGCCTATGACGTCATTGACTGGGTTATTTTTTTAAGCCTTGACCCCCATCGCGATGCTTGATACCCCATCAAAGGTTCAAACAAGACGAAGAATGGAAGGTTTAGAAAGCATTAAATGAAGCAGACTGGCAGTATTGTAGGCTTTCTTGGCCACTGTCGCTCTCTGTGATAAGAGCCGGTGATACTACGATTCGCTCTTGAAATCTTTAAATTTATAGCATCCTATAGATCTTTAGACAAAGCTTTCTTTGCCAACCATTATCGATAGATTAACGTCCCAAATATTTACTTCTCCTTTTTGATTTGAGCGAGACTAAATCTCGGGAGACGTGACGTCACCTACTGAAGTGTATTGGAGTTTTCATTCCCGCGTCCCGGGCAGTGATGAAAAAAGTGTTGGGGGATTCTTTTCCCGTCGCGACATATGTGAAAATTACAAACATGCATCATATTCCCTGGTCGCCTCAAAGTGAAGTTTTATTTATAGGTATCCAGAAATGTAAATAAACGATTCTCAAAAGTGCATAGGTAATACATTGTGTATTGCTAAATTGGTTTATGTTCTGGAAGCCAAGCCTAGTTTAGTTTTGTAAGGTAGTGAACCTTAGTTTTGGGGTAGACATGGTACATAAAAGTATGCGAAACCATTCTATCTAAATATGCAAAAAATTTAGCCGATAGCTTACTTGTTTCGTCTGTACTTTAAGAGCTGAAACACATACCTTCCTTTAAAAAATTATTTTTTTTATCCACAGAGCTCAACTACGCTGTTTATTTTTACGCATACTATACTATCTAAATATGGCATTGCTGTCAAACACAGGCAAAATTCTTGAAAGCAAATCATCGAAGAAAACGATAAACTTAAGAAAGTTCACAGAGCAACATCGGGTACGAATAGGGTATGGGAAAAGAGCAGCAAATATTTAAAGTGGACTAGTATCAATACAGGACACCGCTTTAATCGCTCCAAAGCACCAGCCATTCGACCCAACTTATACTTTAGATATTGGAAGAGGTAGTGGTAAAACAGACTGCAAAGAAATTTTTTTGCCCTGGTCTAATATGAGCTTTTGTCTGTCCTAAAATAAAAGGCCGGTCGTTACTAAAAGTATCCTCAAAACCCTCTTATCAAATGAACCAAATTTAGTACGTTGGTGTCTATTATGGATATAAATCAGTCGATCTTAATTTTGTCTACGTGATGCCAATCAAGGTCTGGTCGAGTGTAAAGATTGACCTACATTTTGTCCTTCCTGCTCAGCTATTGAACAATGTTAACAAAAGCAATCCTGTCCATTCTGGCTGTAAATTACTTGAACTTCTCTCAATCTAACAACTAATAATGGATTTAGTTACAATCGCTTCGTTTAAACAAAGATTTAGCATCACAGAAAACATGCAGGTGTGGTTGGGAAATTAGGTGAATTAATTAAAGAGTTACTCGTATATATCGTTCCACCGCCTACCCGTTTTTCTCTTGAATGTAATTTATTGTGAATAAAATGCCAATGACAGAGACGCCTCAATAAGTCGAAATACAGTGAACACACCACACAATGCGTTGAAAAGAAAAAAAAAAAACGGGGAAACTGGTGCGCCGTTCGTACACTGTAAGTGTCTAAGCACACTGGCTACCGCTTGCGAGATACGGTCCGTTGAACTCATACACGTAGATCTCGCATGCTTACAAACGTTCACTTTCTTTGTTTTGAAAGCACACCGGAAAAGTTGTCCAGCATCCCACTTCAACACTCTGTTTCCGCATGTTCCGGTTTTGCCTCCTGCGCTAAAATATGCCGATCGGCAGCCTATGCTGAAGCTATGCTGAGCTAGTCGCCATGTTTTTTGTGCCTCGATTCAATTTTTTGAAGACGGTTTATTCAACACATGAGGGGACTAGAACAGCAAAAACTATAATTTAAAGATGATCTGATATGGGTACACAACATGAGCTGGTTTTTTTTTCTGTTTTTCTTTTTGTAAAATTTTGTTCGTGATTGTTGAACGGTCTACGCTCTAGATTCATAATCATAGCTGTACACAAAGCTAGATCTAGGCCTAGTTCTAGATTTTAATCTAGACTATGCCTGAATAATGTTGATGCAAGTTTGAAAATAAGACTTCAGTCAAAAACAAAATGATTTTGTTCTACTTAAAAAAACAACTAAATATAGCTCAGACTTGATTTAAGTTTGCAGATTCTGTACGCCGAGTGAGTGATATATACTAGGCTGCAGGGCAAGCCGAGTCATGCGCTTATCACATGATTCATGCAGTGACGTCACTCGGGTCAGCGGGCACCGTACCACATGTTGAAATGACCGCGCACACTGGCTTTCGCATATCGGCTTGATACGCTTCATTGACCTGCGATATCAAAGCCAGTGTGCTTTCAGCCTAAGCCCAACGGAAGCGACTTTCCACAAGCTGAGCGACGCGTGGCAGGCTGGCAGAAATTCGTTTTTTCGGCTGTTATGGTTGAAAAAAAACATGGTTGCCCCTAATCATTACTCCGTGGTAAAGGCCAATCTTAAACCTTAAATTATCTATTTCAGAAGAGAAGTGAGTGAAGCAGAAACAGTTTGCCCTAGCATTAGATTAACTATTTGGTGACACGAAAAAGGAATTGACAAGATAGTCCAAAGGACAGTTCAAAATACCGTTTCTTCGATTATCCAACCATTTTTGCAGAAAGGCTTGAAGTGACTATCTTTAACACAGCACTTAAAATTAAAAAAAAAAAAGAACAGATACTACAATAGATATTTTATATTCCAATGTTTAGATGTCCTAAGAACATAAAGGGTAAAACCAGTATGGGAAAATGGGGTAGAAAGCAGTCGGCATAGAGGATAAAACCAGTATGGGAAAATGAGGTAGAAAACAACAGTCGACATAGAGGGTAACACCAGTATGGGAAAATGAGATAAAAAACAACAGTCGACATAGAGGGTAAAACCAGTGTGGGAAAATGAGGTCGAAAAGAACAATCGACATAGAGGGTAAAACCAGTGGGAAAATGAGGTAGAAAACAACAGTCGGTAGTTGTAATAAAAAACATGCCATTCGTCGTGTAATCTAAAAAATGTTTAGAGAAAACGAAATGATGATATTACGGCACAGATCATGTAGACAAATCAAAACACTGGAACTATGTTAGATAGCACTCACTTTAAGGAAGTCTGCATAAGTAAGAAATGCTGTCCTAAAATATCCACATCTTTTTGTGCTCGAAAAAATACTTAGGAAAGATAAGGAAAAAATGACAAAAGAGCATGACATTGTTTAATAGACATAAAAAACCAAGAAGGGTACTAAAGTTATTGTGTATAAATAAGGAAAGACAGGAAGAATACGGAATTGTGTATAGGGAGAAGAGTTAAGAAGGACACAACATTGTGTATAAGTGAGAACCGATTAGAAGGACAGGACATTGTGTATAGGGAGAAACGATAAGGAAAATACGGCATTGTGTCGGAGAACCGATTAGAAGGACACGACATTGTGTATAGGGAGAAACGATAAGAGGAATACGGCATTGTGTGTAGGGAGAAGAGATAAGAAAGACACAGCAATTGTGTATAAGGGAGAACCGATTAGAAGGACACGACATTGTATATAGGGAGACACGACAAGAAAAATACGGCATTGTGTATAAGGGAGAACCGATTAAAAGGACACGACATTGTGTATAAGGGAGAACCGATTAGAAGGACACGACATTGTGTATAAGGGAGGAACGATAAGGACACGACTTTGAGGAAAAGAGAGAAACGCTGAGAAGAATACGATTATACATCGCACTTTGATGAAAAGTGGTAGAATATTCACCAATACACCATGAAGGAGTGGCTATCTCCAGACTTGGCGAGGTATGCAGATGAGTATCGCTGGGCAGCAAGGGTCAAAATGATTACCGTAGCTCACACCCGTCTGGTAGCCAGGAAATCGGTTTTATCGTAAACGATGATTATTATTTATCATCAATCGAAATAGGGTAGATCAAGACAATAGAGATCTAAAACAGGATGAAAGATAAAATACTTAATAAATGGATTATGTACAGGATTTTTTTTATAATAAACTATGAGATAAACTCTCCTTGTGGTGTCTTGTTGTGGATAACACCTCTCACCATAATGACTTTTTAACATGTGAAAAAGACCCATCCGCAAAAGTTAAAAAGTGGATAGCAGCGTAAAAACATTTGAACTGCGTAAAGTATTTAAAGAACCTTCAGTGGCTATTATAAAAAAGATCACGTTAACAGATAAGAAAGCAAAAACAAGAATATCAAGGTCTTTTTGTCAAAAACAGCTGTTAATCTCTTGAATCATCTGGGGTCCGATTATGGTACGTGTCTGTGTAAATATTATTGGCGTTTTACCACCAAGGCCTATTAAAAATTAATATATCTCAACTTTATTCAAAGACATGACCCTATGAAGAAAATTTTTTACGTAAATTTAATACTTCGCTGTAATTATCTAAAAGTAAAACGTATCGCTTCGGTTTTAAATTATATTTTTTTATCGAGCCAGTTAAAAATGGCAAAGGTTGGTGAATTTCTATTACTTTTTGATTACTGATAATTCCTAAAGGCTTTGCCAACTTTAAAAAAGCTCGATCTGATGGTCTTGAATTGACTGCAACTTGAAGTTCAGTAATTTTTTTTTCGAAAATAAACTTCAATTAGAACATTATGTTGCAAAACGAACAGAACCACATTGTCAAAGAACGAAACATTTTCAGCGAATTTTTTTCGTGAAAATGGGTTGTTTTATCCCAAAACTAAGTAGAAATATGCGAACAATGCTTTCTAAAACATAAACATTAAAATATTATCAAAGCAGCATGGCAACTGTATAATATAGAAGACTGGTCCCTCTCAGTTAGACGGACTAGTAACTTCAGCAGTCAATGTCTTTTGGACAGGGAACATGTGGTCCTAATGCATAATAATTGTTATGAAGCAAGTAACAGTTTTACGAAATATACAGTACTAAAGTGCCACAGGAGCGATGTACTTGCATCGAAAAATGATTATACTATGATGAATGCGCATAGCCTTTGCGTTTCGAAAACGCTATTACACCAATAGTCATAACCATTTACCAACAAATACTAATTGGATGTGAGCAGTGGCGCAATCGGTAGGGCCGTTGACCGCTCTCTGAGACGTCCTGGGTTCGATCCCCAGTCTGGGCTAAATTTTATTTGCTCCCCTGTGCCCTCCCAGCACTTGATGGGTAGCTAGGTCTCTTAAGACTCGGCGAAAGTAAAGGCGGCAGGGTAAGCAATATGGCAAACTACCTCACTATGCCGTGTGCCTAGAAAAACAAGGACCCTGCTCCTTGTTCCCCTACGCTCATGTCGAGTATTGGACTACCTTTACCTTTACTAATTATACATCGTCTCAAAAGCATTTTTTTACAAGCAACATTAAAAAAATAACATTGAAAAATTCAAACCCCGTTGCTTTATCTAATGTTCATAAGGTATACTATACGATATCTCAAAACATATGTCTGCATGAATTAGTTTGATGTTTTCCTCGCTAAAAGAATTGTTTTAAAAGGTGTTGTGAGAATTATTTATTATTGCAGTTTTAAAGTTCTGCATTTATTTCTGAGTGGACTGTAAATGGAATCTGTCACAAACATATGGAAGCGTGTGAGTAAATATAGGTTAAAAAAAACATGACAGTTACATTGTGATTATCAGCTAGACTGGTCTTGGGCGGGCGCTAGCGGCGGAGCAGAGTCTCGACTGACGCACTCGCGAGCGCTGACTTCGTTCGTTGTCCGCGCTCACCCAGTTGGCCCCCTGGTTCCACCAGTCTCACTCCCTCGCTTTATACGATTTCCACCCAGCGAGATCGCGGAGGCGACGAGCACAATGTGATCAGTAACATTAATCAGCTTGTCCTGGTGGTTACAACCTAATCAGTTGACCGTTTGGAAGTAATACTGGCAAGCCAAAACTCGGAACGAATCGAACTTGTTAGAGCAATAACAAAGCAGTAACTTCAATCACCTGGCGTCGCCTACTGTGTCCTGACGGAGCCTGCTGCTGCTGTTGCCGCTCCTTAAGGAATTAAGTTTGGATTTCCGACATCGAGGAGAAGCTTTGAAAATAACAAACGCACCTTGACAAGGAAAACCTGTAGGGTAAAACAAATTAATACTTTCTTGAAAAGAGATAGCTGCCAGGAATGTAGTTATATAAACCGAAATCAACTACCGCGTGCTAGGAAAAAAAAAGCTCTTCAGCATTGCATTAAAGGCTGATAAAAATATATACTCTATTCTTAGCAAAGGGCTATTGAAAATAATTTTAATTTTCATTTATTTATTTGCCTTGGTCGTAAAAGTCAAACATTTCCATAGCAGATTGTAGACCAGACTTGAGCGTACTGGCGCGGGCGCTCACTATGGAAGTAGCCTGTATAGGCTGTGCGTTACTTCCTTGTGATGGTTGCTGATACTTTTTGTGTCATGATATTATCCTCCTCTGCCATCTGTGACGAGGAATTCATCGTTTTCTCCATGTATGTCCCAGGGATAAAAAGCATGCTAGGCACAGGTAAGATATACATACTACGCTTAGTTCGCACAATGCGAAGTGACGAGGCTTTGCTATTATATTTTTCTATTTTGATAATATCATTTTATTTTTGACAAAGATTTTCAATCACTGTAGGTCAGTTTATTCAATTTTTGTCATATCATAATAACACCATCCCCCCTCACATATACACTAAACAAGTGAATGATTTCAACCGTTTTAATGCACGGACAGCTTGTTTTGTTTTTCTTTTTTTTCTTTTGTTCAATTATTGAACTATCACTCCTCTGAAAATTTGAAAAGCTACAAGTGCATAATTCTTCTTGCCTTAAATTACCTCGCGTTGAAATGATTGAAACAAAAGGTGTTTTGTGTAAACGCTTGCACAATTTTTAAACTTTGAAAACATATTTCCTCTTTACAATTGGTAGCAATATTATTCCACTATTTTGCATATTCCATCTTCCAATGGCAGGCTTTTTCATTGATGAGTACAACAGAAAAATATTCAATTCGATTCATACCGGACTATGAAAATGTTTACCATCATTAAAATAAAATTTTGTGCCTTTCAACATACCAGAAAAAAGGTTTTAAATTGGTTTTAAATTTTTTTGACAATAATAAACAAAATCTGATTGATATAGAGATGATGGTATGCTGCGGGGACATATCCGGAAAATGATACACACCAGGGTTTATGTCTTATATTGGGTTAAGAACATGGCAAACTTTATCTTTATTCTTCATAAATTTTGGATCATTGATTTTATACAGCAGAAACGTCTCTTTGTCATTTAGACATTTGAAAAAGAAAATGAAACTAAATATATATCTGATTAATGTTATGTGACGTGTAAATTTCCGTTTTGATATGACCGTCACTATATATGAACATATCGGCAACTGAAAACGCACGAAAAAATTTATAGGTATCAACGGACTTGTATAATGTAAAAAAAAAATACCTTGTGTTTTATCGTGAGTATTCTGCGTGTTATGTTCGCGGGGTTCAAGTTTTTTCCACTGCTTTCTTACTTTGGTGACTTTGTTCCAATACAATCTGGCGGTCTTATTTACCGTCTTTGTGTGTATTTACAAAAATGAGTTTGTGACAAAAGGACGTTTTTGCGTAAAAGACAATTTTTGGAGCAGGAATGTTATACTTTATCAGCATTTCCTAATAATTATACAAAGGTCCTGTTAACTCACGAATGAATTACAACATGTCATACGCAAATCTTTGCTTTGGTTGCTCACTCTTTTCTTTTCCTTGCCAATCGGAAAATTTTATGAGTCGATAACCCTAAAAAAGCCTTTGACTGCTTGATTAATTATTTTTTCCAAATTCAGTCACGAGTTTTTAGTTGTTTCTTTTAAAGTTAAATTTAGGACTCATGGTTTGAATCTTCTTGTACAACGGGTTCTTGGGATCCACCTCATATCATATATATAAATATACATATTTAACAACACATGCAAAATCTTATTACCTCACTGACAAATAAATAACAAGCCAATCCACTACGACTTTCAAGACATTCGAAAAATCTGTTTAAATGTGTCAAATTTTGAAACAAATATTTTAAATACTGACACCCATCAGTCACTGTATCAGAATAAGATTTTTATGCAATATTCAATAGTATCAATAGTATACTAAAACTGAAAAAGATAAACAAGCTCGAGTAAGATCAAGTAAAAGAGAGAGGGTGGGGGAGAGTGAGAACAATGAGGG